>JAODAL010083743.1:0-11141 GCA_025379985.1 Phyllomedusa bahiana
AAAGTAATCCCCCAATTATTATTTTTAAAACATTAAAAATTTATCAGCCTCTCCTAGTTCCCCGCCAGATAAACATAAGATCATCAATAAACCTTTTAAAATAAACGATGTTGGATTGAAACTTATTAAAATCCGAATAGATAAAAACTTCTTCAAAATGACCCATGAACGGGTTTGGGCCCAAAACGTTTGGGCTACTCTGGTCCCCATCGCCGTGCCAACCTGCTGATTTAATGTAGGTCCCCATTTTTAAAATAATTTTTTTTTAAATTATTTCCAAAACCCCTCCAATATAAATTCTTCTTACTTCCATGAAGATAATGTAAAAAATATTTTACACTTTTGGCGGCGCCTTTGTGTCCTCCCACCCCTTTTTTTTTTCCTCCCTAGGTTATACTCACAAAAGCACCTTTTTTATAGGGGGTTTATTTTATGAGGAGAAAGCTGGGCTCTGTGATATATGGGTTATTGATAAAAGAGAAAAGCGGGAGCTCTGTGACTATAGGGTTTCGATAGAGGAGAGGATAGCCCCTGTGATATATAGGGTTTATAAAGAGAAAGTGAGCTCTGTGATTATAGGGTTATATGATAAGGAGAGAAGCTGAGCTCGTGATATATAGGGTTATATGTTTGGGAGAGAAGCTGAGCTCTGTGTATATAGGGTTAAAAGATAGAGGAGAGAAGCAAATCTGTGATTATAGGGTTATATGATGAGGAGAAAAGTGAGCTCTGTGATATATGGGTTTATATAGAGGAGAGGAATGAGCTCTGTATATATAGATAGAGGAGATAAGCTGCCCTCTGGATTATAGGGTTATATGAAAGGGAGAGAAGCTGAGCTCTGTGATATATGGGGTTATATGAAAGAGGGGGAAGCGACTCTGTGATAAAAAAGGGTTATAGTAGAGGAAGAACTGAGCTCTGTATAAAAGGGTTATATACAAGGAGAAAAGCTAGCTCGGATATAAAGGGTTATAGATAGGGGGAAGAAGTGACTCTATGATATAAGTGTTAATGATAAGGAGAAAGCTGAGCTTGGAATATAGGGTTATATGATAGAGGAGAGAAGCGGTCTGTTATATTGGGTTTTTATAAAAGAGGAGAGAAGCTGAGCTCGGGTTATATAGATTTTGTATGATAGAGGAGAGAAGCTGAGCTCTGTGATATATAGGGTTTATGAAAAGGGGAGATAAGTGAGCTCTGAGAATTTATGGGGGTTTTATGATAGAGGGAGGGGACTGAGCTCTGTGATAATAGGGGTTATATGATAAGGAGAGAAGCTGACCTGTGAAATAGGGTTATATCATAGAGGAGAGAAGCTGAGCCTGTGAATATAGGGTTATATGATGAGGAGAGAGCTGATTTTCGTGATATTGGGGTTTATGATAGGGGAATAGCTACCGTGATATATAGGGTTAGATGATGAGGAGAGAAGCTGAGCTGTGTATAAGGGGGTTTATATATAGAGGAGAGGAGGAGCTCTTGATATATAGGGTTATATGATAAAGGAGAAAAGCTGACTCTGGAATAGGGGGTTCTATGATAGAGGAGAGATGCTGAGCTGTGTGATATATAGGGTTATATGATAGAGGGGAGAAGCTGAGCTCTGTGATATATAGGTTTGTATAATTTGAAGCAGGAATTCTGAGTAAAAAGCAGAGTAAAATTCTAATGAGTAAGTGAAAGTACTGCTTATCCTGCCCACATAGGGTGATACACTGTACACACACTGAAATAGGAAAAGCTGTTGGGGCGGGGTAAGCAAGACTGACTGTTTTTTAAGGAGTTCTGTCAGGATTTACTCTGCGTTTTAATCAGAAATCCTGCTGCAAATCATATAACCCTATATAACTAGAGCTCTCTCCCTCTATCATATGCTGCTCTCAGATAGGGCATCATTAAGCACCAGACAGGTTCCCATTAAAAGCTGCTATACCAGAGGCAGTACCTGGATAAGAGGAGTTCTGCTTCTATTAGAATACAGGCATGTTTTTTAATGTCATAAAACCCCCTTTATTAGAATTCGCTGCTTACTTCTTCCTTGTAATCCCATATAATCGTGTAATCCCCTTCTATTCTCTCGTATGTTCTCCATATTGAATTTATTGCCTTGCTGAACTGTTCATTGAGTTAGTTGAAAGCTTGCTCCAGTGTTCATCATCGTTAATTAAATCTACTTATCAATTGCACTATTAAAGAAGAAGAACTTGAGAGTGATTTTAAGGATCTCCCAAGGTGAGGATGAGATCCCAGAGGGTTCTTTGAAGATCTTCAGGGACGCCTTAAAGATATGTAGTTACTGTATTAATGATAATTGCATCCTATAGATCAGCAAATGGCTGAGAGTAGCAGTGCTCTGAACATTAAGAGAAGTTTAAGCATTTATCAACGATGACTGATCTGCTTGGACTGTAGCGCATTGAAGACACAAGAAGAAAACATTTTACATCTATTCGGCTTATATATTGTTTAATTGGCATATTCTCAAGATGTAATAGCTGCTGCAAAAACAACTACATAAGGGTATGTGCGTGCTTTCCGTGATGTAGCTATATGGGGTGCAAAGATCATGCAAACTCCGTCCAGAAACCAGGCATTTTCAGGTGGATCAGGGGGATTTCATAGTGGTTCAGAGCAGGGGCATAACTAGTTATGGCAGGGCCCCATAGCAAACTTTACAATGGACCCCCCCCCCCTGCCCACCATCTGTAAAAAATAAAAATAAAAAAATAAACTTTTCATGTGGTCCGTCAAGAGTGACAGAAAAAATATTGTACACCAGACACATCCCGTACACGCCACTCACACGCCGGTCACATCCCACCTACGCCACTCACACGCCGGTCACATCCCACATACGCCACTCACACCCCCGTCACATCCCACACACGCCAGCCACTCACACGCCAGTCACATCCCGCACACGCCAGTCACTCACACGCCAGTCACATACCACACACGCCAGTCACTCACACGCCACTCACATCCCAAACACGTACTGATATTTCTGATATGAGTGGACTGCGATTCTCTGATTGTTTACATAGATTTTTTTTGCTGTGGTAGCATCACCCTCTACTCTACACTGAGTACTGGTCACTTATGTAGATAATACATACATACAAACATCACACATCTACATACACACACAACAGACACACATATATACAGTCACATCCATACACGCATATATACAGTAATATCTATACACACTACAGACACACATATATACAGTCACATCCATACACACTACAGACACACATATATACAGTCACATCCATACACACATATATACAATCATATCCATACACACTACAGACACACATATATACAGTAACATCCATACACACTACAGACACACATATATACAGTCACATCCATACACACATATATACAGTCATATCCATACACACTACAGACACACATATATACAGTAACATCCATACACACTACAGACACACATATATACAGTCACATCCATACACACATATATACAGTCATATCCATACACACTACAGACACACATATATACAGTCATATCCATACACACTACAGACACACATATATACAGTAACATCCATACACACTACAGACACACATATATACAGTCACATCCAGTGTCGGACTGGGGGGTCTGGGGCCCACAGGGGAAATGATCTCGGGGGCCCACCCTACTGTACATTAAAATATTACCGGCCTCTCAGACATAAATGCGCCCATTTTACCACATCAGAATCACAGAAAAATTTAAATAGCAAACGATGGAATTTGTGAAAATTGGAATCACTGCGGCCCATTTTACCACATAATACAGTGTGCAAAACGGAACTGTATTGTGTAGTACAATGTAGTTACACATTTGTCAGTCTAACATATCATAGACACAGGGCTAAGTAGGCCCATCCATATTCCCCCTCCACCCACAATACAATTATCCCCCTCCACCCACATAAAATAACCCCCCCCACCCACATACAATATCCCCCGCCACGTTTCCCTTGGTCACGCACCTCACCACCTTATAAATAAACACCAGCAAGAAAGTAAAATGTGGTCCTTCACAGGGTCAGGTGTTCCCTCACTGTTACAATCAGGGACACATGTGCGCTGCCACTATACCCATGCCATTACTTACAACTTTTAACCTACAACACCGTCATATAGAGACCACATAGAGGTCAGAAAACCACTCAGGTATAACCTTACAACACCGCCATATAGAGACCACATAGTGGTCAGACACCAGCTCAGGTATAACCCACAACCACTCCCAAATATAGAGCCCCAAAATAGAGGTCAGAAAACCCTCAGGTAAACCTAAAAACACCGCCATATAGAGACCACATAGGGGTAGATACCAGCTCAGGTATAACCACAAACCCCGGGCCATTAGAACCCCAAAAATAGTGGTCAAAACACCAGCTCAGGTATAAAAAACCAAACACCGCCATAAAGAGACCACATAGAGGTAGACACCAGTCAGGTAAAAACCTATTTCATGGCGGCCCGCGGGACCGCCCCCCCTGGGGCCTTTTCCTGCCTGCCGGGGCCGCGGCGCGGGCATTGCGGCCCACCCCGCGGCCCCCCCGGGTTTCCCCAGGGCCGGTTTTGCTCCCTGGCCCCGCTCCGGTGAAACGGCGCTCCGGGCCTGCCCCCGGCCACCCGTGCGCATGTGCGCCCCCTACGCGGGGCCGACGGCGGTTTAAATTTAAAGGGCCAGTTTTTCCCGGGGAAATTTGGGCTTATTCCCGGGCGCTGGCCTATATAATGTTCCCCCCCCGGGAAACCTTTTTTGCCGATTTTTGGTGGGGCCAAAGTAAAGAGTTTGGAGGGGTCCTTGGCCCCGGTTTTGCTTAACCGTGTACCAGTCCGTTCCCCTACTTTTCCGATTTTTCCTTTTTCCCCCGCCTCCCCTAACCGCCCCTGCCTGTCCTTGACCACAAAACCCTCTCCCGGGCCTGCCCTGACCTTCGGGCCTGTTCCTGACTACGCCTTAGGATTACGCCCGTCCCAAACGCAGAACCCCGGCCCCCACCCCCAAGCAGTCACGTGGGGGTAACGCCCCTGGTACCCTAAACCCCCCAGCAATCCATCCCGCTTTGCGGGGGGGGGTTTTCTGGTGAAAACCGGGGGAAATTTTGATCCTTTCCCGGCGGGGGTTTAACTACCATCCTTGCGGTGGTCCAGGGGAAACCACCGAACCGTCCAGTACAATCGGGCCATGGATTCCCCCGGGGTTTACCTTCTTCCCAAAATTTCCGGGAAGTTACCCCTTTTTTTTCGCCCAGCAGATTTCAGCGCATCGACCACCCCTCGCAGCCATGATGCAGAACCTTTGGGGTTTCCCCCTCCCTTTTCCCCCTTTGGCGGGGGCTGCCGTCCCAACCTGCACCAGTTGTTTCCTGCAGCCCCTCCCTCCTCCTGCTTTTGGAAACCGGGACCTTTCTGCATCTGCCGAATCCCCGCTCCCCTATGAATGGAGACCCCAAGAAGTGCAAGGTTTACTCAGCAGTTTTTTTCTTACACTTTGGGAGTTTCGGGAAAACCCCAATTTTCCCCATGAGCCCCTAAATTCCCCTTTTAAATTTTAGCCTCCTAACTGGGGAACTCTGGCCTGGGCCACTCCGCTTTTGGGACGAGGAGACCCGCTAAGGGGCAAACCTTGCAAGCCTTCCTCCGGGGGGGTTCCCGGGGAAAGTCCTTGAGGAAAAACCCGGTCGCACCTCCCGGGCCCGGGCGGACTGCCCCCGCCCCCCGTCAGGGGGGACCCCAAATGGGGGACACAACCTGTGCCAAATTCCGCACCCAAACCCTGGGAAAAATACCCTGGAACAACGGGGCCTTTGGGCGGCTACTTTCGGAAGGGCCTTACGGGACGTTTTAGGACGAGCCGGGGGGGTTCCGACCTGCCTCCCTTTTCCTTTTGGACAAAAATAAATTTCGGTTACCCCCCGGGATCGATATCCTTTTTTGCCGAGAGGCAACTTTTTTTGGCTCCCCCCCCAACGGGGAGTCCACCCCAAACCAACCCGGTCCCCTCGTTAGTCCTGTCTTCCCAACCCCCTCCCCTTTTTTTCCCCGCCAAGGGTTTTTCTTGAGGACAAACCCTTTTTGCGGGTGGAAAGGGCCCCCTTCTGCCCCAGGAGGAACCCGTTTGGCGGGGACGTCTAAAGGCAGTTTGGCTTCTCCCTGCGGGGGGTTCCCCGGTCACTTTCATTTGGAAGACGGGTCCGGGGCCCCCGGGAAAACTCCCGAAACCCTTGGGGCTCTAGGAGAGGAACCCTAGGTGTCATTTGGGGCCCCTCCCCCTGTCTGCTCTTTCGGTTCCCCTTGGGGAAAACCTCGCCGGACAGCCCCCTTCCAGCCCACCCCCCCCCTGGACTGGGGGGTCCCCCGGGTTAACTTCATTACCATCCCATGGTTCTCAGTCCCGGTTTTCCAGTGACCCCCCTGCAAAACCCTTGTTCGTGTCCTCCGTCAGGGGCGAATCCCCTCAAGGAGGGCCCATTCGGTTTTTCTGACGCCCCTCATCTTTTGCGATTGGGGCTTTAAAATTTAAGGAATCTAGGGAAATTTCTTCGTAGGGCCCCCGATTTTTCTTCTAAAGATCCTCCTGGGCCCCCCCTTGGTTGAAAGGCAGGCTCCAAACCCTAAATTTGGAAACCCACGGGGGGATTCTTCGTTGGGGCCCGGGCCCTGTCACTTACGATCCCTTGGGGCAGTCCCCCGTTTCCTTCAAAAGGGGCCTTTTCCCAAAAACCTACAAAAGTCTCGCCGGTCTGCCTTGTTTCCTTTTCCAGGACTATGCGATGTTTTTCCCCCGGGAAAAAACGGGCCCGAACCCTTTGCCTCCGCCCCCGGCCCCTTCGATTCCCCTTAGTTTTGGGCCATTTGGACATACTCCCCCCGGGAGGAAAAGAGTTTACCCGTTTTTCCGCCCAAGCCCAAAGGCTATGCCCGACATACCCAAAGGGAAAAACCTACGCAAAGGTTCCCAAAACGCAAGTCTTCTTTAAACCTGGGGAGCCGGATTCTTTCTTCGTCGAGAAGAAAGAGGGGGGACCCTTCGGCCCGGTACCCAATTCCCGGGGCCGGGGAACAAAATAACCCCAGTTAAAAGAATGGGTTTAACCCCCTCCCTTTTGATCTTCGGGGTTTTTTTGACCCGCTACGGGCGGCAAAAACCCTTTTCAAAATTTTTGGTTTCTCCGTGGAGCCTCAATCTGTTTGCATACGAGAGGGTAGGGGGGGGAAAACACCCTTTTTAAACACCCGGGGAGGGCCCCAATTTTAAAATTTATTTTGTCATCCCAATTTTGGTCTCTGAAACGCCCCGGCTTTTTTCCCAAAAACTTTGGGGAATGAGATCTTCCGGGACCTTTTTTCGTTTTGTTTATTTTCCTATCGGGAAATTACATTTTTCATTTTCCCTCCGGACCGGGAAAACCCACCTTTCCCCCCACGTTCGCCAGGTCCCAAAGACGTTCCGGAGTCACCAACTTTATCCCAAAAGCTGGAGAAGTGTCTCTTTAAAAACGAAACCTCTCTGCCCTTTTTGGGGTACATCGTGCCGATAAAGGGTTTAACAAATGGACCCCACCAAGCTCTCAGCATTTCCTCCAATGCCTTCGCCCGGGTTGGGGCCCTTTCCCGGGCCCATTGGGGCGTTTTGGGGGGGCTTTGGGCCAAACTATTAAAAGGGCAATTTATTTTCAGTTTTTCCATCTCTGGTTGCCCCCTTGGTTGCCCTCACCAAGAAGGGTCCCGGGCCCCAAATCCGGGGCCTTCCGGGCTCAAGGGGCCCGTTTCAAACGTTTAAACCCGGGGCCCCAAATTTTTGCTTCTGCTCCTTTTCTCTATCGCCCCGGACCCTCAAACCCCCGTTTTGTCTTAGAAGTCGACGCCCCCCCCAATTTGGTCCGGGGCGCCGTTTTTCTTCAAAAGACCTCCTTGGGGAAGTTGCAAAATTTGTGGGTTCTTCCCCCAAGCCCTTCACCCCAGCTAAAGCGCAACTACACCATTGGGGACCGGGAAACTCCTTGCTATAAAATTGGCCCTGGGAAAGGGAAGGGAAACCCCTTCGGAAAGGGGCCTAAAACCCCATCAAAATTTTAAACAGGATCACAAAAACCCTTCTCTATCTGCAATCTGCCCAAGCGTTTTAATCCGCGACAAGCCCGGTGGTCGCTTTTCTTCGCTCGTTTTAATTTTTTCCCCTACCCCTTCCGACCGGCTAAAAAAAAACGTCGGGGCCCAAAACGCTCTCTCCAGACCCCTTGATCCCGGTAGGCTTGGGGGCCCCCCCTACAGCACTTTATTCCCCCGGGAAGGGCCTTCTTGCTGCTGCTCCTGTGAACCTTCTACAGGCCCTTTCCGGGGATCCCCGGGAAACCTACGTCCCTTCCTGCTTGGGGCTCAGACCCCCTTAAATGGGGGAAAATTCGTCCCAAACTGGGGGCCCAAACCTGGGATTCACAAGTCCGTACAACTCATCCCCCCAAAATACTACTGTGGGCCCACTCTCATGCAAAAAGGGGTTCGGGGAATTTTGTCTTTTGCCGTGTCTTGTGCTCGAAAACAAGGGTTCCCTCCCCTCAGACCCCAGGGGAAAAACTTCTGCCTCCCCCGGCCCCCTAGAACCCTTTGGAAACCCAATTGCTATGGGGCCCTTTTGTCCCAAACCTGCCGGCCCTCAGGGGAAAACAGGGTATTTTTGGGTAGGGGTTTGAAGGTTTTCCAAGATGGCTCATTTTTGTCCCCTTTCCCCGGGGTTCCCCTTTCGTCACCCCAGTACCCCGGGCTTTCTTCCACCATATCTTTCGGTTACATGGGCTCCCCCCCGAAACATCACCTCTGGAAAGGGGGGGGCCTTTTTGGGGTTCAAAGTTCTGGCGGGCTCTGTGAAATACCATTTTTAAGGGTCCAGCGGGACTTTTCGTTTTCCCGTCCCACCCTCAGCCCCAACGGGCGGGTGGAGGGGTCAACCAAATCTTGGGCCCGCTTACCCTGCGACTTTTTGGGTTTTCTGCCCGGCAAGACAATTGGGTTGGACCTTCTCCCCTGGGGCGGAATTTTTCCCTTACAATTCCCTAGACCCCCCCCCGGAGTCTGGCCAAAAGGGCCCCCCCCAATTTTTTATTTTGTTTGGGTTCCCCCCCCCGCCCACCTCCCCCCCTTCCCGTTTCGTGTCATTTTCCCCTGCCGTGGAAACCCCAAAGGGTACGAGACATAAATACCTCGGGCCCAGGTCCCCCTCGTCCAGGCCCTGCTTCATGTTTCCCCTCCCGAACAAAGGGTTTTTCGGGCCGATAGGTACCGGGGGCCCCCCCCCCCTGTTTTTAAAGGGCCGGGTAAATTAGGTTTGGCAAACGGCCAGAATACATTCTTTTAAGGTTCCCAGCTAAAAGGGTTGGGCCCAAAATTTTTTGGGCCCTTTTTTTGGGGCTTACGGGGCGTCAGCTTAACCGGGGGTTCCACAAGTCCCCCTTGCCCCCCCACTCGGGCGTGTCCCGAACCCCTTCCAGGGTTTTCCCCCTCAAGCCGGGTGGGGGCTGAATCGTTTCCCTCCCGTAGTTTCTGTTCCGCCTTCTCCTTTTTTGGCCCCCAACCCCCCCCCCGGATGAAATCTTTGAGGTCAAGGGTGCTGGCACAGAAGACAGTGGGGGGGAAGGGGGTCTTTTCCTCATCGACGGGGGAAAGGGGGTTCGGGCCGGGGAAACCCGCCCGTGGGACCCCGGAAAGGGCAATCTGTCTCCAGATCTCCTGGCTAGGTTTAAAAAAAAAGAGGGGGAGACCTAAGGGGGGGGGGGGTACCCTCATGGCGGCCCGGGGGGCCCCCGTGCCCCCGCGGCCGTTTCCCCTTTCCAAAGCCAGGCCGGGGGCGCGGGCTTTGCGGGGCACCCGCCGGCCCAAACCCCCGTCCCCACGCCGGGGTTGCTTACCTGGCCCCACTCCGGTTTAACGCCGCTCCTGTCCGTCCCCCGGGCCCTCCCTGAGCCCTGCGCGCCCCCTAGCGCGCCGCAAGGGGGGGTTTTTAAAATTTTAAAAGGGAAACCCCCGTTTCCCCGGGAAATTTGGGTTTTTTGCCGGGGGGCTGGTCCCATATTTAAAGTTTTCCGCCCCCCGGCCCCGTTGCCCAAAATTGTTTGGGGTCCTAGTTGAGTTTTGGGTTTTCCTTGTGTCCCCTATTGCTTAAACCCTTTTAAACCCGTCCGTTCCGCTACTTTCCTGGCCTTGCCGTTTGCCGCCCCGCCCCGACCCCTCCCGCCTGTCTTTTGACCAAAGAACCTTTTGCGCCTGCCCCCGACCTTTTCCCCGTTCCCGAAACTACGCCTTTTGGATTACGGGCTCTGTACCACGCAGTACCCCCGGCCGCCACCGCAAAGCAGTCAAGTCAGGGGTTTTAAAGAAACCCGGTAGGGCCCCACGCCGCAGCAAGTCCATCCCGCTTTGCGGCGGGGTCGGTGAAAAAGGGGGGTATTAGACCCGTTCCCCGGGGTGGCTTAACTACCATCGCTTGGGTTTGGGGCCCCCGGATCCACCGAACCGCACAAAACCCACCAAAACCGCCATATTGAACCACATAGAGGTCAGACAAACCCGCCCCAGGCAAAAACCTACCCAAAACCCGCCATATAGAAAACCCCATAGGGGGTCAGGAAAACCGCCCAAAAAGGGCACCATCACAATTTCCAAAATAAAAAATAACCCTTGATGTCAGGGGCTCACCAGGACGGGCTTATTGATGTTTTTTCTTCTCTCCCTGAATTTGTTTCCCATTTTCCCCTTTTCTTCTGCAAACCCGTTCCCCAACCGCCATGAAAGATTGTCCCCGGCCCCCAATCTTTCCCCGCAGAAATTAAAAAAAAAATATTTTTTAAATCTCAAATTTTCCCGATTTTTTTTTAAACCCATTCCAAACCTCTGTACAAAAATACCCAGGGTGGGGGGAGCGGGGAAAAAACCTAGATCCTAAGGGGGTTTTGGGGGGGGGGGAGAGGCCCCCAGGTAACTAGATAGGCCCCACTTTTTTTAGGTAGACCCCCCCCTGGTTTAAATTGCTAGGCCAGTCCCCCGGGAGGGTTTGGGGGGGTACCTAGCCACGGTGGGTAGGTAAAAGCCCCCAGGAGAAAAACAGCGCC
>JAODAL010083744.1:0-11140 GCA_025379985.1 Phyllomedusa bahiana
CAAAAAAAATAAATAAAAGGACTGGGGTACAAACCAGTACACAGAAAGTTTGGGAAAATTTGGGGGGTTATTTAGTTTAGGGGAAAAGGGGCCTTGGGGGGGACATAATAAATATGTTTAAATACATCAAAGGCCCAAAATTTTTAGAAATCTCTCCCAAAAATTTTATTATACACGGGGCTTTATCTAAAAAAAGGGGGGCTTTCCTTTTTGGGCTTGGGAAAACGAAAGTTTCTCCCATAAAAAAATAGAAAGGGATTTTTAACTGTAAGAGCTTTGAGACTAGGGAAATTTTCCTTGCCAGGGGGAAAGGGTCTTTGGGGAAAATTAAAACCGGTTCAAAAAGGGTTTGGATGCATTTCGGAGCGAAATAAAATAAAAAGTTATAGTGACTAGGATTCAGAAAGGGAGGCCCATTAAACCGGGGTTTTTTCTGATTGCCGATTGGAGTCAGGAAGGTTTTTTTTCCCTAAAAGAGGACAATTGGCTTCTCCTTTTTTTGGGGTTTTTTTTCCCCTTTCCTTTTGGATCAAAACCCTTAGCACAACGGGGTGAATTTGAGGGCCCGACTTGTCTTTTTTTACCTTACAAACTATGAAACTATGAAATGCCCCCAGGGGGGTTTATGGTCTGGGGCGGGGGATAGTTGGCTGCGGCAGTGAAGGGGGGCTCCCCAAAGGTTCTTTTCCGCTGCTAGGGGCCCGGGCGGGCAGGGAGTCCGCGGGCCCCCCCCCCCCCAAGGCTCCGGGGACCCCGGGGTAGTTGGGGAGCTCCGCTTCGGCCAAAGGTCAGCCCCTCGGGTGGGGGATGGTAATCGAGCCAATGGACCCCGGTTTGGAAAACGGCTTAGGTCCTTTTAAAATTGGGGCCCAAAGACCCAGGGGGCTCAAGTAAAACGCGGCCACCATTTTTTAGCCCCCGTCCCCAGAACCCCCTATGCTATGTTTTTAAATTTTTGGGATTTTTTGATTGCAAATTTTTTTAGAATGGGCGATTTGATAAATATCTTGAAAAACCAAAAATAAATTTCCATTGTTTTTCACCCCAATGCCTTTTTCCCACTGATTAATTTTAAAATTTTAAAGATTTTTCCCAAATGTTTCGGGGTTCAAATTTTGCTTCCCCCGAGTTAGGCAGATTCATCTCTTCTTTTTTTACACTGCTTCCTGTTTACGCCAAACCCTTCTCTGCTCAAAGGCTATCTCAAAACACAGCAGAATTTTTGGGGCAGATTTTCAGCGGATTCAGCTTTAGAATCAGTAAAAAATCGGACTGAAACCCTTTAACCCATTGTAAAAAAACCCCTTGAAGGAAATTTTTTTTTTAAATTTTTATTTCCTTTATTTTAACATGCATTTTTTTTCTAATGTCAGCCTTTGACCACCTGCCTACGTTAAAACAGACTGGTTGAAGTCCCAGTGTGCGGGATTGTTAGCCCCGGGTAAATCCATCCCTCGGGTTTTAACTTGAGAAAACTGAGCAGGCGAGGGCTGTTGCAATAGAAAGGCCAGATAAGGGTAACAGAAATTTGAAACAGATTCCCTTATCACAAAAAGGGCAGAAAGCAAAAAGAAGACTTTTCAAGGGGGACATTTCAAAACCCAAAAAACTTTGCAAATAGCTAACCCTTGTTTTTGGGAAAAATGTGTTTTTTAAAAAAATCAACAGTTTCTACTTTAGAGTTTCCCATTCACATTGATTTTATGTGGGGGGCAAAATTTTCCACTGTAAAAAATCCAAATTCTTACTGTCACAAAAATAGCGGTCCCCCTTGTTTTTTCCATTCCCCAAGCCCTTTTTTTATACTCAAAAATAATCCTGCCCCCTCAGGGGGGGGGTTATATAAATATGTGATAAACAAAGGGGCAACTGTTAATTTTTGGGCTGCCCCCAAAGGTTTTCCCCGGCATACTTTAAACCCAAAAAATTTTCTGGCAGGGGTCCTGTTTTATTGATTTTAAAACTTCTGGGGTCGGGGAAAAATTTACTTTTGGGGGATTAATACATTTATGAATATGAAACCCCAAAAAAAGTTGGGAAAAACTGTCAGAACAGCAACAGCAATTTAAAAAGTGGTCTGCTTGAGCTCAAAGTTTTGGGTTTGAAACTAATTAGTCATTAGGGAAAAATTTAAATAAATTATTTTTCAACTCATTCCACTAAAATAATACAAAGAAAGGGAATGATAATTATCAAACTAAATAAAATTTAAAATTTAATATAAAATAAAAAATTACATTTTTAATCTAAAATTAATATAAAAATTTATAATATCCCCCCCCAAAAAAAAAATTTCTCCTTTAAAATGTTATAAAATTTAATATAAATCAAAAATTTAATTTAAAAAAAAAAAAAAAATTAAATTTAAAAACCCAATAAGCACTACCATAAATCCTGTCCTAAATTCAGGTATTTAGGGGAGTTAGCGTATTTTTAAATCATTGTTTCAAACAAATCACAGAAAGGAAAAATTTAAACTAAAAGGGCCCGTTTTTAATAGAAAGTTAAAAAAAAGGAAAAAATTGTGTGATCATCCCCAAAAGGCGCACCACGGGGTCCCAGCAAGCCCGTGTTGTGTGGTTCTCTGTTTTTTAAAAAAAGCCCTGACCTACATTTTGCAAAATGAAAATTAACAAAATAAAAAAATTTTATAAAAGAAGTTTTTTGAAGTTTTTTAATTTTTAAAAAAAGGAAAAATTTTAAAAATTTCGGGGAAAAAAATTTTTATTATTAACATAATAAATTTTACATTAAAAAAACCCTCAATAAACTGTTTTTGAACCTATAAAAAGAACAAAAGCTCAAAAAACGTCAATCATGCTTTTAAAATTAATTTTTTTTCCACTATTTCACAATCTCTCCCGGGTGTCAATCTATTTTGGGGTTTAGAATGTTGAAAAGGGGCAAAAGCTAGGGGGTTTTTAATCTGCATCGGCCCAAAAATGGCCCAAAGGGGGACTTTTTTTTTCCAATGCAAACCGTTTTTTTTTGACACGCTTTGCCCAAAAAAACGCGGTGCTTCTCTTTTTTTAACCGTCCCCCATACAATTGTTTTTTAGGAAGACCCCAAAGGGAAAACTAAAATTTTGGGCCCCCGTATTAAACAACATGTTTTTAAAATTTGGGCCCGGCGCCGGAAAGACGAGGGGAAAAAGGAGGGTCTGGGGGAAACTACAGCTCCCCTTTTTTCCTATTTGGGCCTATGGAGCTGAAAACGACCCGAATCTTCGGCGTTTTTTTAAAAATCAAAAAACCCGCCGAAAATATGATCGAAATTTCCTTTTTCCCAGTAAAAAACATACCTTGGGGGAAATGTTCACACGGTGTGTGGATCCGTTTTTGGATCCGAAAAAACGCACCCAAAAAGGGCCTGAATAAATCGAAATCCAACCCCGGCGGGTTCTTCATAAAAAACCCCATGTAAAACCCCCAAACGTGATAAAAAGTCTAAACCCCCAAATGTGTGTTTTTACTTTGGTAAGAAAAGTAGAAACAAAAAAATATTGTTAGATGCGGTTTGGCCCAAACCACGCATCAAAAAAAAGGGGTTTAAAAAACCCGGTTTCCAACACGCTGTGTGAACATACCCCTGTAAATTAAAAAAATTTTTGGGTTTTTTTTTTTTGTTTTACTAAATTAAATGAAAAAATTTTCATGGCCCTAGCTGTCATTTTTGAATTTTTATATGTGGCCCAGACCCTTTGAAACTAGGATTACACCTATGATGCCCAGATGAAAGCCCTACATTAGGTCGGGTTTCATAAATACGGCGAATTTAAAAATGTTTTAACCCTTTAAAGACCCGCCGGACAACCTTTTGACTTCGGACAGTACGGGTCGTTCGTTTTGCAGCGACGCCCAAAAGCGGGCCGGGGGGTTTTTGGGCGGCCCCCAAAGGGCCGCACAGCGCTGAGAACAGAGTTTTTCTTCGCAGCCCTTTTTCCTAGCAAAACCCTCTGCAAGCATTGGGGAAGGGGGGAAAACCTCCTTTTCCCGGGGGTTTAAACCCCTTTAAATTGCTCCCAGTTGTGACCAAAACAAATTCAAAGGGTTTTTTTTTCCGGGCTCTTCTTTTTGATCGGGACCCCCAGTGACCCGACAGTCCCCGGGGAAGGGCTGCACATTTCAGCCCGGGGGAACCCTAGAGAATCCCCAGGTATTTTAAAGGGAAACCGGGAAAATCAGGCAGACTGTTTTTTATTTTGGGGTTTCAGGTTTGGAGACTGGCTAGCCCCCCCCCCACCCCAAAGGACCTTAAAACCTTCTTAAAAGAGCCCCTCCTTAGTTTGCCCTGGCTTTTGGTTTTTTGGGAAAAGGGACAAATCCAAAAAACCCCATCTTCAATGCTTTTTACTGGAGAAGGAGGTTTTTGGGCCCCAAAATCTCGGGAAAAGGGCCCCCATCCATCCCCTTTCAATAGGGTTTAAAGTCATCCTTTCCCCTTTGAAAGAAAAGCACCCCCAAAGTTTGATGTTTTTGGGTTTAAGGACTGTATTCTTGGGGTTGATCATCCTTTTTTTCTTCCCCCCAAACATGGGGACTGGGATTGAAAACCCAAAAAGGTTTCTTTTTTGGGTTTCCAATGCCCTTCCCCCCATGCTTTTTAAATTCCCAGTTTGTCATTGGCAAAATTTAAAAAAGGGGACCGGGGACATGTCTGGCTTCCCCTCAGGATTTTACCCCGGGATGGCGTTGTGTGGTTGAAGGGTGATCTTTGAGACTGGGGTCCCAACTCTATCCAGGTCTTTTGACCAGGGGGTCCCATGTATTTCGGGTTGCTGATTCAGGATTTTCCCCCAGAACCCAACCCTTTAAAACCCCAAATGAGGTGAAATCTTGCATTAACCCCTAGCCAGGGGAAAAGAATTTAAATTTTGTTTTTAACTTCCATTTTCTGTTTTTTGTCCCAAACCTTTGGGTTGCCTTCTAAACCACGCTGCTTGCCTATTGCCCTGTAAAAAAAACCCGGGCCTTTGTGCAGTCTAAAAATTTTTGCCCCGGGTTTTGCCCCTTAACAGCCCTTTGGTCTTGGCCATGATGGAGGGGTTTGGGTGGTGATTGATTGAGTGTGTGAAAACAGGTGTCTTTTATACAGGTAAGGGGGTTAAAAAACAGGTGCAATTAAAAAAAGGTAATGAGTGCTAGTAGGGGGCTTCTTGGGGCCCAGTTCACCCGGCTTATTGCCGGAAAATTTGGAAATTTTTGGGGACGGATTTGGGCCCCGCAATTAGTGTGCTGAATTGCAATGTTTGGGCCTTTGACAAAAAACCCTTTAAAACCCTTCCTTACGAGCCCATAAAGGGCCCCTTTAAAATTGCCCTCCCCCTTTCCCCATAACAACCCCCCAGGCATTTTTTTGGGTTTGCGGGACGGGACCCCCATCCCCTTTTTAAATTTCCCCTGGAGGGTTCCAATAACATTAAACGCGGCACTGAGAAGGGAAAAACCTAGATTTAATTTTCCCTTTGCTGTGACTCGGGCCCCAGTGTCCACTTAACACAAACAAATACTTTTTGTCTTTGGGGGTTTGGGAAGCGGGTGCCGTCCCCTCCCCCCCCGCTCGCGGGGCCCCGGCCGCGGGGGGGCCGCGGCCCCCCGCGCCCAAAACCCCAGCTGCCCGGGCTCGACCCCTTTGCTCATTTCCCCGTCCACGTTTCCTGCATGTGCTCCGTTTGGGCCCCGGGCTGCCGCGCGCGTCCCCCGCCCCTTAGGGCGCGGGGCCACATGGCTGGTCTGGTTTTTAAAGGGGCCAGTGCCCCGGGTTAATTGGAAAATTCCCGGCCCGCTGGTCCTAAAAAAGGGTTAACGCACTCCCCTGCCAGATTTTTGGGGTTTTGTAAGTTTTTGCCCTGAAAAGTGTTTTGGATTTCCCCTTTGATTCCCCGGTGAAACCAGCCTTTCCCGCTACTTTTTCCTTTCCCCTTCCCTGTTTGCCGCCTGCCCCGGGACCGTTTTCCCTTTTCTCTGCCCTAACCTCTGCCGCCCGTCCTGAACTTCCCCTGCCCCCCGGACTACGCTTCTGGATTAGTCTCTGTACCCCCATTCCCCCGGCCCCCCAAACGAAAGAAAGTCACGTCGGGGGTACGACCTGGTAGCCTCACAGCAGCAAGTCCACCCCGGGCCTTTGCGGCGGGCTTGGTAAATTCCGGGGGCTACTTAGACCCGTCCCGGGGCCGTTTTTTTAACTATCATCGCTTGCGGGGGCCCAGGGAATCCCCCAAAAAACCCTTACATAAAAAATTGGCCATGGTTTCCCGCCAGGGAAACCCTTTCCCTGAGCCCCGGGAAAACGTCCCCAACCCGGCCGTTTGCCCAGCAACCCCGCGTATTGCCAGCTCGCGGCCCAAATAAGCAAAACCCTTTGGGCGGCCCATCTACCTTGCCTTTCGGCTGCTGCCGCCAAGCCATCTCCAGTTGCTCCTGCAGCCAAAGGCTCTACCTGCTCCTGCACCGGGAACCCTTTTCTGCATCTGCCGCCCCCTCATGCTATTGGAGACCCCAAGAAGTTTCCCCGGGGGCTTCATCAGTCAATTTCCCATCCAAATCCCAGATGATGGGGGATCAATTCCCTTTCCGAGCGGGTAAGGGGGGCCTTCATAATTAAGGGCCTTTTTATCGGGGGGAAGGCCCTTTGGGCCCGGGACCACCCCCCCTATGGGGGCCGAGGAGATCCGTTGACGGGAAATCTCCCAAACCTTCTTCCAGGGGGTTTCCCCACCGTTTCCCAGGAACCTGACTGCACCTCCTCTTTCTGCCGGGCTCTGCTTTATCTCTGGCAGGGGGACTCCAAATGTGGGTTTTGTACTCTGTGCAGTTTCCCCCCTACCTCAGAAACCCGGATGGGCATTAGGCGTTTTGGGGGCAACCTTCTTGGGGAAGCCTCTGCCCGGGTTGCCCACTTTCCCTTTCCAGGATTTTAGCCGACTCTTTTCCCAAAAACAGGCCAAAAACCCTTCCCCCGCACCCCTGTTTGGAAAAAGTTTCCCATTGGGCCTGCAAAAACCCGGGTAATCCTCCCCGGAAAGGGAAGTCTTCCCTCTTTTTTGTCCGGATACCAAAAGGGGATGTTTGGAGTTTAATTTTTGGAGAATCTCCGTTAAAAGGGTTTATACGCAAGCCCTTCGCCTGGGGGGGTGGATTTTCTTTGACCCAAAAGAAAAATGGAACTCTCCCCCCTGGGAACCGATTATTGGGGGTCAATAAAACACCCAAAAAAAACGTTACCCCCCCCGCCTCTGATCTTTGGGAAATGTTTGGGTCACCCGGGGTGGCGCAAAATTTTTTTCCAAGTTGGGTTTACACGGGGCATACAACTTGTTTTGTAAAATTTGGGGAAAGGGGAAAGAAAAGGAAGGGCGGCCTTTAAAAAAACCCCAGATGGCCCTTTGAATATCCCATGCCATTTGGCCCTCTGCAAACCTCTGGGGTGTTCCAAAAACCTTCAAAGAGATCTTCCCGCGAAACCCTTTTTACGTCTGTGTCATTGTCTATCTGGACGCATTTTAATCTTCTCTCCAGATCTAGAGACTCAACCCCCACCCCGTTGCCAGGTGGTCCGAAAGTTTTCCCCTAACCCCCCAGTTATATTCAAATGGAGAAATGCTTTTTTTTGAACCCCACCTCGTTGGGGCCCCTTCCCAAGGGGAAAATCGTTTCGGATCAAGGTCCTTTCCAGATTGGGCCCCCCTAAGCTTTTAGCGGTCTTGTAGTGGCCATGACCAGTGGGAAATTTTCCCGGGCCATCCCGCCCCTTTTTGGGGTTCGCAAAACTATTATTGGCCCGTTTTCCCGAAAAATTCCCCCACTCTGGTGGCCCCACTGGGGCCCTTACAAAAGAAGAATTTTAACCCCAAAACCCGGCCTCCTAAGCCCAAGAAGCCTTTGAACGTCTTTTTTAAAAAAAGATTCGCTTCAGCTCCTGTTCTGTCTCGCCCGGACCCGCAGCGTTTCCCTTTGTCCTTGAAGTAGACGCCTTTCCCCAGTAGGGGGTGGGGGGCTGTCCCCCTTCAAAAATCCTCCCCCTAGGGGATTGCATAACCCCTTGGGGGCTTTTTTTCAAAAACCTTCATTCCCGCCGAAACGAAAAATTTCAACCCATCGGTTGGGTTGGGAATTTTCTGGCCATAAAGTTAGCCCAAAAAGAATGGCGGGCACTTGCTGGGGGGGTTCGCCCTCCCCTTTAGAACTTTACCGTTTACAAAAAAACTCCCCTTTATTTCCAGTCTGGGTCAGGATTGAATCCTTTTCAAGGGCCGGTGGGCGGGTCTTCTTCGCCCCCCCTTTAAATTTTCCCCTTCCTTTGGCCCCTGAAAAAACCTCAGGGCGGCCCCCCTCCCGTAGATCTTCGGACACTGTGGGCCCCAGAGCCCCCCTCTGCGCACATAATTTTTTCCGATCACTTTTCAAGGCGGCTCCCGGGAGTTCAAAAATCTACCCCCTTTGGGAAGACCCACGGGCCCCTTTCCCGCCTTTCGGCCTCGAATCCTTAAGTGGGGACAATTTTCCCCCGAACAGCGGGGCCAAATTTCCCGGGGTCCACGCTTTACAATTGATCCCCCTTTGTAATTGGTGGCCCCCCCCTCTCGCTCAAGAATTTTGAAAACCCGGGCCCGTAAACCCCCTTCCCGTAACAAAGTTCCTCATCTCAGAACCCCCGGGGGGGGTGCTTCAGTTTTCCCCGGGGCCAGAAAAAACCCTTTGGGCCCCTATAGCCAAAGGACCCTTTTTTTCGGACCTCCCGGCCCCCTCTGGTAACACGGGCATTTGGGAATGACCATAGATTTTCGAAGTTGGGTCACTTTTTTCCCCTTTCCCCGGGGTACCCTTGCTTTAAACAAACTGGCCCGCCCTTTTTTCCCCACAAATTTTTCCCGGGTTTAAAACGGTCTTCCGTTTATGTCACTCGGATTGGGGGGTCCCGTTTGTTTCGAGAATTTTTTTTGGGGGGCTCTTTTGTGGGGCGTTGCGGATTCGTAGACTTTTTCGTTTTTTTTTCCACCCTCAAACCAACCGGGGAGGGAGAGAGGGTTAACCCCAAGGTTTTTTTAAGGGGACCTACCCACGACCTTTGTTTGCCCCCGCATCAAGATAAATTGGGCCGACTCCCCTCCCTGGGGGAATTTTCATTAATTCTCTTGACCCAGAATCCGCGGGAGCCTCCCTTTTTTTTTCATGTTTGGCCAAAATCCCCGCCCCCCCCTTTTTCCCCCGGCCACCTCGTTTCATGGGTTTTGCTGTGGAAGCCCAGGTGGTGACATCAAGGCACTCTGGCAAGCCCCAGCGGCCCTTCTAATGGGGGTTCCGCTCGCCCCCAAGGGCCCCGTCCCCGACAGGTACCGTAGACCTCTCCCCTATTTAAGCCAGGTGGGTAAGGTTTGGTTTTTTCCACCAAAATAATTCGGTTTTTAAGGGGGCCCCCGTTATTTTTTTTGGCCCTAAGTTTTTGGGCCCTTTTGTTGTAAATTTGGCAAAATAAAACCCGGGGGTCCTACAAGCTCTGCTTGCCCCCCCACTCTTGGGATCCCAAACGCCTTCCATTTTCACTCCTCAAGCCGGGGGTTTCTGAATCCCCTTTTTCCCGTAAATTTTGTCTTTGCCTTCCCTGTGGCCGACTCTTTATAACATCTTTTAGGTTTAAGGAGGGGCTGGCGGAGGAAAGGGGCAGTGAGGGGGAAGCGGTTCTTTTTGATTGACTGGAAGGGGGTTTCGGGCCGGAGGAGCATTTTTTTTGTGGGGAAACCCAGGCTAATCTGTTCCTGACCTCCTCTTTTAAATTTCGTAAAAAGGGGGGGGGAGACCTAAAAGGGGGGGTTTTTGTCCTGGGGGCTGGCGTGGGTTTCCGTTTGCCCCCCGCAAACCCCTCCCCGCTGCAGGGGGGTTTCCCGGGGCGGGTGCCGCGGCCGGCCCGCAACCATCCCCCTGGGGTGCCCGGGTCCCGACGGCCTGTCACTTTACCCTCCCCCCTCCCGTGCATGCTGGGTCATTGGGTTTTTCCCCGGGCCCCTGTTAGGCGCACGCGACGGTGGTCTGGGTTTAAAAGGGGCCCTTTCACCGGGGGAATTGGGGGAATTTCCGGGGCTGGTCCTATATAAGGTTTTTCACCCCCCGCAAATCTCTGCCAGATTGTTGGGTGGCGTTAGTTTTGGAAAGTGTTTTGGAGTTCCTTGATTACCCGTTTCCAGGGCAGTTGCCCCTACTTTTCCTGGGCCTTGCCGGGTTTTCCGGGGCCCGCCCCGACCTCTGCCCCTCTCTGGGCCACGGGAACCCCTTTCCCGCCCCTTTCCCGAACTTCGTTTTTTGGTTCCACTACCTTCTGGGTTATTTTCCCCTGTACCACCCCCATTAACCCCCCCCCGGGGCCATCGGCCCAAACAAAGTTTACGTCGGGGGGACGGGCCTGGGGAGTCTCACGCGCGCAAGTCCCTCCCACTTTTTCGGCGGGCTCGGTGAATACTGGGGGGTTTCTTTTTTTTTTTTTTTTTTCATATTTCAACAAAAATTTATTAAGTAAAAAATGATACAAACAATATCAAAATAGAGTGATTCGCTTACAGAGTGGAAAAATTCGAAAAAAAAAGCAGCAAATTAAAAGAAGGACGCGGTGCTTGGAAAGCAATAAACAGACCACACCGCGTAAAATAAAAAGATGCATGTAACCTGCTGTATGGGAAAACAAATCCCGCTACGCGCACAAATAATTGAAACCCAAATAATCAATTATAAATGATCAAAAGAGAAACCTTTAACAAGGCCATTATGAAGGTGGGCTTGGAGGGCCCGGTAAAGGTAAATAAGTCAAAACGAAAGAACCCATTTCGGCCCAGATGGACCAAAGGCAAACAACAAAATACCCCAAACATTTACAAATCACTTTAAAAGGGGGGGTAGGAGGGGGTGGGGGTGAAGCGGGGGGGGGGGGGGAAGGGTTTGAGGAGGAAAAGGGCAAAGGGGGAAATAGAGGGGCAGGGATTTTTGTGTCTCACAGCCCCCTCCCTTAACTCAAAGGGGTAAAAGGAGAGGAATCTTGAAAATTGGAGCCCGGGCGCCCCGTTTAATCAACAGCCTAGCTTGATCTTCCTCGTTGTGGGAAAATTTTTCCAGTGATAAAATGGGAGACTTCAGTGTGCCATCTTCAAAAGTG
>JAODAL010083745.1:0-11140 GCA_025379985.1 Phyllomedusa bahiana
CACTTTTGGAATTTTTCACTGGGGATTTTATGGGGGTTTTCTGGGGGATATCACTTTTTTATTATTAAAGGGGGCCCCCCTTTTGGGAAAATCCAAGGGGGTTTTTTTATGGGGAAAAACTGTGGATATCCAACTGTTAAAATTAATTTTTGGGGGCAAGTGGGGGTAACAAATTTTTTATTAATTAAAGGGGGCACTGTGGAAAAATCACTGTTATTTGGGAGCACTG
Source organism: Phyllomedusa bahiana (assembly GCA_025379985.1). Lineage (NCBI taxonomy): Eukaryota > Metazoa > Chordata > Amphibia > Anura > Hylidae > Phyllomedusa > Phyllomedusa bahiana. The sequence goes on from JAODAL010083745.1 coordinate 230, forward strand.
TGGATAAACACTGGTTAAATTTTGGGGACACTGTGGAGGCACCGTTCTCCCGTGGCAAAGCTCCTCTCAGAAACTTTGCCCCTCTCCGCTGGGGGTTTACCCACAATTTCCCTTTTACCCCTCCCCGTTTTTAATTTCTTGATTTTTCCCCGGGTTTCCCCGGGGGGGCCCCCTATTTTGGCCCGGATCTTTTCCTTTGCGGCACCGGTTTTTAAACGCAGCCATAACTCCTGCAAAATGGGAAACATTAATTTTTCTTTCAAATTCCCCACAAAATGAAAACCCTGCAGAAAACCCCCCCGCCCCTGGGGGAGGGAAAACGGCGAAAACCCCCCCAAGCGCAAAAGCCCCCCCCAGCTGCCCCCAAAAAAACCCCAGCGAAACCTTTACCCCCAGAGCCCCCCCCCCCCCCGATGGGGGCGGGACTCGGGAAAGAAAACCGTCGGCCCCCTTTAAAAACTGGCCTCAGTTCTAATTTAAACCCCTTTTTTGCTCCACAGGGGGCCGCGCAAAATCCTCGCAGCTTTTTCAAAGGGAAGGGAAAAAGGGAAAAGGAAACGGCAGCGGGGGAAAGTGAAAGCCCCCCGCAGGGTCGGGGCCCGGTTTTTTTTTGCGTTTTTTTCCCAAATTTTTATAACTAATGAGGGGAGAAAAACCGGAAATTCTACAAACCTCCCCCGGGATAAGTTTTTTTCCCGCTTTTGGGTCCCCTTTTTAAAAATCCTAACCCTTTTGGGGGAAAAAACCCTTTTATGCTGACTGTTGGGAACCCCAAACCCTTTTTTGTGTGGGGTAAAATGGGCGCTGAGCTTTTTTGGTATCTAAAATTTCCAAACCCCGGTTGGGGAAACCTTCCCCCGCGGGCTGTGTATCCCAAAACCCCATCCTGTGTGGAAAACTTTTGGCCTTTACTGTGTAAAACTTAAAACCTATCCTGTGGGGATACGTCCCGCCCGAACCTTTTTTAAAAACTAATCCTAACCTTTGGGTGAACTCCCCCGCGAAGCTGTGTAACAAATCCTTTCCCTTTTTGGGGGATAAAACCCTCTGCCCGGCTTTTGAAAACCTAATCCTATCCCCTTGGGGAAAACTCCCCCCCTGGCCCAGCTGGGGGTAACAAATTTCCCATCCTTGGGGTAACTGGGCCCCCCCGCCGGGGGCTGTTAAAAAAATTCCCCAAACCTGGGGTATAACCCCCTGCTGAGCTGTGTAAAACTTTAACCCCATCCTGTGTGATACTGTCGCCCGGGGCCCGTGGGAAAACTAATCCTATCCCCCGTTTGGTTTATTTCCCCTCCGCCGAGGGCCCGTGTACTAAACCTATCCTGTGTGGGGAAACTGTCCCCGCTGAGCCCGGGGTATCTTAAAACCAAACCTGTGGGGATACCTCCCCGCGGGGCTTGTGGTTTTCTAATCCTTTTTCCCCCGTTTTGATACCGTTCCCCCTTTAAAGCTTGGGGATTTTTAAAACCTATCCTGGTTTTTGAAACCCCCCGCTGAGCTGTTTAAAACTAAATCCCTACCTGTTTTGATTTCCCCTCTGCTTTTACCTTTTGTAAACAAAACCAAACCCTTTTTGTGAAAAACCCCCCCTGCTTTAGCTGTTTTAAACAAAACCCATCCCGGGGGGAATTTCCTCTTCTGACTGGGAAAACTAATCCATCCTGGTTTTGAAAACCGTGCTTCTGACCTTGTAAAATTTAAACCCCAAACCTGTTTGGGGGATTTCCGCCCGCGAGCTGTGGGAAAACTAATTTCCCATCCTGGGGATACCCCTTTTGGGTTGGGGCTGTGTAAAACTTTAAACCTATCCTGTGGGGGTTTCCCGCCCCGCCCCGGGGAAAAACCGTGTATCCCCAAACCAACCCCGTTTTTGATTTTCCCCTCCCGCGGGGCTGTGTAATTTTTAAATTTCCCAAACCTGTGTGGGGTACCGGGGCCCCCCCGAGCTGTTGGGGGATAACCTAAAACCTGGGGGGTATACCGTCCCCCCGCTGAGGCCGGGGTAAACCCAATCCTATGTGGAATTTAAAAATCTTTCTGGGGGCTTTGGGATCTAAAACCCTATCCTGGTGATAAACCCTCTGCTGAGCTGTGTAAAATAAAACCTATCCCCCGTTTGGGTACCGTCCTGCTTTAGCTGTTTTATCTAATCCAAACCCCCGTGGGGGAATACCCGTCCTGAACGTTGGGAATCCCAATCCTATCCCCCGTGGAAAAAACCCTTTTGCCCCGAGCTTGGGGCCTTTTAATCCCCATCCTGTAATAAACCGGGCCCCCCCCGCTTTAAACTGGTAAACTAATCCTTTCTGTTTTTGGGGGTACTGCGCTGAGGGCCTTTTGTCCCCCCCAATCCAAACCTGTGTGGGTACCATCTGCTGAGCCCGTGTCCCCCCTAAAACCCAAACTTTGGTGAAAAAACCAAACTGGCCCGGGGGCTGTTGTTTTTCTAATTTCCCACCTGTGTGATACTCCCCTGCTTGACTGTGTATCTAATCCCCATCCTGTGTGGTACCGTCCCGCCTTTAGGCCCCTGTAAAACTAATCCTATCCGTGTTTATAAAAAGTCTGCTGAAAACCGTGTAAAACAAAACCCCCTCCTTTTTGGGAATTTTCAGTCCCCCCACAGTGCCCGTGCAAAATTTAAACCCCATCCTGTTGGGTACCCCCCTTCCCCCCCCCCCTGAGGGTGGTGTAAACTAATCCTTAAAAACCGGGGGGTTTATAAATGTTCCCCCCGCTGAGCCTGTGGGGAAACTAACCTAATTTCCGTGTGAAAAACTGGGGCCCCCGCTGAAACGGTGTCCCCCCTTTAATCCCCAAAACCTGTTTGGGGTTAACCCCCCCGGGAGTGCTGTGGGGGCTAATTTCCCCAACCTGTGGGGGGATACCATTTTGCCCCGAGCCCCGGGGATCAAAACCCCCTTTCCCGTGTGATAAAGTCTGCTGAGCTGGGTAAACCTAATCCTCCCCCCCCTTTTTGGGGATACGTTCCCTTTCGGAAACTTTGTATCTAATTTCCTCTCCTGGTGATACTGTCCCGCTGGGGCTGTGTATCTAATCCTTTTCCCCGTGGGGATACTGTCCCCCGCTGAGGCTTTTTGTAAAACTAATTCCCCGGGCCCCCCGTGGGTTTTATTACTGTCGCTTTACTTTTGTAACCCCAATCCTAAACCCCCTTGGGGGGGATACCTTTTCCCCGCCTTTAGGGTGTTTTAATCAATTCCCCATTCCCCGGGGTGGGAAATTTTCCGTCTCTTGACCGTGTAATCCTTTAAATTTCCCATCCCTTTTTTTGAAAACTGGACCCGGGTGAGGGGCCCTGTAAACTTTAAACCTTCCCCCGTTGGGGAAAAAACCGGTTCCCGCCCGAGCCCCTTTTACTAAACCCCATCCTGTGGAAAACCCGGGGGTGCTTTTAAGCTGTGATCCTTTAACCTATTCCGGGGGTGATACCGTCCCGCCCGAGCCGTGTTCCTTAAAAACCCAAACCTGTGTGAAAAACCGGGTTGGGGTGAGCCGGGAAACTAATCCTATCCGCCTTCCCCGCGCTTTCCCGTTAAACCGGGGAGGCCTTTTTTTACGTTGGGGATATTCCCCCCCCCGAAAGCCTTCCCCCGTCCCCCCCACGGTGGTCCCCCCCCAAATTTTTAAAGAAAAGGGGGTTTTTTTTTTCAGTCTGAAATCCCCCCTCTGGGGATCCCTCCGGTTTATGATGGGGGGGTTTTTCAGCCCGTTAAATCCCCTCCCCCGGGGGGCCCCCCGGTTTTGATGATGGGGTTTTGGGAGTCCCCCGTTAAAACCCCCCCTCCTTTGGGGGCCCCTTCCGGGGATGATGGGGGGTTTCAGCCGGGACTTCCCCCCCTTGGGGCCCCCCCGGTTTTATGAAAGGGGGTTTTCCCGGCCCCGTAAATCTCCCCCTGGGGGGCCCCCCGGGGGTTTAAAATGGGGGGGTTCAGTCTTTTAACTCTCTTGGGGGGGCCCCCCGGGTTGAAAAAAAGGGGGTTTTTAGCTGACTCCTCCCTGGGGGGGGCCCCCCCGGTTTTTTAAAGAAAGGGGGTTTTTTAAAATCCTGTAAATCTCCCCTGGGGCCCCCCCCTTGTTTATAATGGGGGTTGTAGTCCTGTAAACCCCCTCCCCCGGGGCCCCCCCCGGTTTTATTAGGGGGGTTTTTTTAAATCCCCCCTTTTCCCCTCCCCCCTGGGGCCTTCCCCCGGTTGATTATGGGTTTTTGCAAAAAACCCCCGCCCCCCCTTTAAAATTTTGGAAGATGGGGTTTTTAACTGCCTGCCTTTGGGCCCCCCCCCCATTTTTGATGAAAAGGTAAATTTCAGGGTTTTTACCCCCTCTCCGGGGGAAACCTCCCGGGTTTAAGAATGGGGGGTTTTTAGTCGTCTCTCCCCCCTGGGGATCCCCCCCGTTTGATGGGGGGGGGGTTTAATCCCGTACTCTCCCCCTTGGGGGGCCCCCCGGTTTTTTTAAAAGATGGGGGGGGGTAAATCTGTAGTCCCCCCCCCTCTGGGGATCCTCCCGGTTTTTTATGATGGGGGTTTTTTTTATTCCCCCGTAAATCCCTCTGGGGAACCTCGGTTTTTATGAAGGGGGGGCAGGGCCCGGGACTCCTTTTTCCCCGGGGATCCCCAGTTGATGATGGGGGGGTTTTTCCCGTCGTACTCCTCCTTTGGGGCCCCCCCCCGGGGTTTTTAAGATGGGGGTTTTGGGGAGTCCTTTTTACTCCTTCTGGGGCCCCCCCCGTTTTTATTTTGGGGGGGGTTTCAGTACTGTTCCTCTCCCGGGGCCCCCCCCCCCGGTTTATGAGGGGGTTTTCAAGTTTCCCCGTACTCTCCCTTTTGGGGCCCCTCCCGGTTTTAAAAATGGGGGTTGCCCGTCTTGGGAAATTTTCCCCCTGGGGCCCCCTTCGGGTTTATGATGGGGGTTTGGCCCGTCGTAAACCCCTCCCCCGGGGCCCCCTCGGTTTTTATGAAAGGGGGGTTTTTCAGTCCGGGGACTCTCTCTTTGGGGCCCCCCCCCGGTTGATGAAGGGGGGTTTTGCAGTCCCCCCCCGGGAAATTCCCCTCTGGGGGCCCCCTCGGTTTTAAAGATTGGGGGGGTTTTTTCAGTCCCCTTTACTCCCCCTTGGGGGCCCCCCCCTCGGGTTTAAGATGGGGGGGGTTTTTAGGGCCCCGTAAATCTCCTCTGGGGCCCCCTCCCGGGGGGTTTTTTATGGGGGTTTTCAGTTTTGTAAAAATCTCCTGGGCCCCCCTCGGGTTTTTAAAGAAAGGGGGGTTTTCCAGTCCCGTTTAAATCCCCCCTCTGGGGGTTTCCCCAGTTGAAATTTTAAAATTTTTATTATTTTAAATTTTTTTAGAAACGGGCCCTTTAAAATTTCCCGGGGCGTGAAAATTTTAAGGGGAAAAATTTCATACAAAATTTGAAAAACAATGGTTTACCCAAAAAAGACTATTTTAAATGAAACAGAGAAAGGGAAAAAGGAACCCCCCCCCGCCCAAAGGGGTTTTCAAAATTTCCAACCCAAGGGGAAAAAGGGGGGAGACCCGAAAGGGGGAAAAGGGGAGAAAATTTTTTTGTGGGGGCCCGGTTTTAAATGGTGGGGGGGGGGGTTTTTTGGGGGGTTTTTAGGCTCCCTGAAAAGATTGGGGTTTTTTTCCCAGGCTTGGCCCTTTTTAGGCTGGGAGAAAAGGGGGGGAGAAATCCCCCCGGAAATTTTGTTTGGGGGGGAGTGGAATTTTTTTCCAGAAATTGGGGTGAAAAACACGGGAAAATTCCCCCCCGGGAAACGGTGGGGTGGGGGATTTAAAAAAGGGGAAAAGCAAAAAGGGGGAAATTTTTCCCTTTTAGGAAACCCGGGGATTGGGGGTTTTGGGGGGGATATTCTGGAAATTAGGGCCCAAGGGGGTTAAATGGAGGGGAGAGGTTCCCCAATTTGGGGAAACCTTTTTAGGTTCCCCCGGTTAGTTTGCCTTTTAACTGGAAATTTTTCTGGGCAATGGGAAGCCAGTGAAAGGGGGTTGGCCAAAAGGGGGAAAGGGGAGGGAAAAAAAAAAGCGAGGAAAAAGGGGGGGATAAAAAAAGGGCCCGCAAAAGATAAAAGGGAAGGATTGGAGGGGGGCAAAAAAAGTTTCTAAAATTGGGGGGCCCCCCCCCGAGAAGGATTGGGGTTAAATATTCCAGGGGCCGGGGGAAAGACAGGGCCCAAAAGGGACCAGCATTTTTGTAGGGGTTTTAGAGGTTTTAGGAACGAGCGGTTTTCCCCTGGGAAAAATTTTTTCAGGTTTGGGGGCCCGGGAGCAAAAGGTGGGGGGTTTTTGGGGTGTGGGGGTTTTTAAAAGGAAAAAAAAGAGGGGGTCCCCAAAGGGTTTTCCCCAAAAACCCGCCGGGGCTTTTAAGGGTGCCCGGCCCCTTAACAGTGGGTTTGAGAGAATTTGGGGTTTTTTGGGGTGGAAATTGGGAAAAGGGGGAAAAAATGAAAAGGGGTTTTGGTTTTTTTTCTACATTTTGGTTTTTTAAAAAAACGGGAAGGGGAAGGGGGAAAAGGATTGATAGGCATTTTTTGGGGTTTCCGGGGGGGATTTTGGGAGGTGGGCATCGGGCCCCGGGGATTTTAGAGTTGGGGGAAAAAACAACCCCGCCAAAAAATGGGGTTAATTTTAAAAAACCCTTTTAGGCCCAAAAACCGAAACCCCCAGGCCCCAAAGGGTTTTAAAATAAGAAGAGGGGGGTGGGGGGGCCCCGGAAATGAACCCTTGGGGGGCCCCAACAGAGGGGAGGGGCCCGGGGGAGGGGGTGGAGCAAGAAAAAGAGAAAAACCCCTTTAAAGTCCCCCCATCAGGGGGAGGGGACGAAGGGAAAAAACCCCCGGGAAAAAAGCCAATCCCGTGAAAGCCGAGGAAAGGAAAAAAGGAAAGTGAAACAGGGAAAAGGGAAAAGGTCCCCACAGGGGTCCAAAAGGCAAAGGACAGGGGCCAAGAGGAGGAAACAAAAGAAAATAAAATGGGGGAAGCAGAGGACAGGGCAAGGGGGGAGACCCCAAAAAGGGGTTAAATTTGGGGAAGGCAGAGGGAAAAAAGGTCTAGGAGAGAAGCAAAAAGAGTTTAAAGGGAAGGAAAGGACAGGTTTTCCCCCGGGGGAGGAGCCAAAAGAGTAATGGAGAAGGGCCCCGGGGGAAAAAGGGGGCCCAAAGGGGGAGGGGGCCCCAGAGTAAATAGAAAGGGGGGAAGACAGGTTCCCAGGAAGGGGGGAAACCCCAGAGTAAAGGGGAAGGCGGAAGGGCAGGGCCCCCAGGGAAAAGGGGGAGCCAAAAGAGTTTAAAGGGGAAAAAGGCGGAAGACAGGTCCCCCAGGAAGGAAAGCCCGAGTAAAAAGGGGAAGGCCCGAGGAAAAAGGTTTTGGGGGAAAAAAGCCCCCGAGTTTAAAGGAAAGGCAGAGGACAAAGGGCTAGGGAGGAGGAGGAAAAAAACAAAGTAAATGGAGAAAAGGGAAAAAGGGGCAGGGTTCCCCCAGGAGGAGGGGGGGAGCACAGAAATAAAAAAATGGGAAAAAAGCAGAAAGGGCCCGGTCCCCCGGAGGAAAAGGAAGGGCACAAAAGTTTGTGGAGAAAAACCGAGGACAGGTCTAGGAGGAAAAAAAGCCCCAAAGTAAAAAGGAGAAAGGGGAGAGGAAAAAGGGCCCAGGAGGAGGAGGGCAGAGGGAATGGAGATGGCAAGGGAAAAAAGGCCCAGGGAAAAAGGGGGAGCACAGAAATAATGGGGGGGAAGGGGAGAGGAAAAGGTCCCCCAGGAAAGGGGAGGGGGCACAAAAGTTTGTGGGGAAGGGAAGGGGGAAAAGGTCCCCCCCCGGAAGGGAAAGGGGGCAAAAGAGTAAGGGGGAAAAAGGGAGAAAAGGGCAACTTTCCCCGGAGGAGGGGGAAAAAGAAATAATGGAGAAGGCAAAAAAAGGGCAGGTTTCCCCCCAAGATGAGACAAAAAAGAGTAAATTGGGGGGGAAAGGCCCAAGGAAAAGGTCCCCGGAGGAGAGCAAAAAGAGTAATGGGGGAAAAGGGAAAAGGAACCCGGTTTCCCCGGAGGAAAAGGGGGACAGAGAAATGGAGAAGGCAGGGGGAAAGGTCCCAAGGAAAAGGGGCCCAAAAGAGTAATGGAAAAGGGGAGAAAACAGGTTTTCCCCCCCAAGGGGGGAGGGAAAAAAAACAGAAATAGTGGGCGGGGGGAGGCTTTTTGCAGTTACTAAGGGGCCCTTTTGGGGACCTTGGGGTTGGGCGGTTTTCCCGGGGGAGTGGGTTTTTTGGGCCCGGAAAAAGGGCCCCCAATTTTGGGACGGGTCCCAAAGGAAAAAAAAGTTTTTGGGGGAGAGGGGGGGGGGAAAAGCGAAGATAGACGTGCTGCTCCAGGAGTTGGAAGCCCAAAAGGGGGGCAGTGGATGGGGGGAAGTTGGAAGAGAAAGGGTCAAAAATGGTTTTTTTTGAGGGGGGGGAGGGCGCAGAAGGGAAGATGCCAAGGTTTTAAAGAAGATTGAAAGATGGGGGAGGCTGGGAGAGGGGGGTGGCAGTGGGTCAAGGTTTACAGGTAGTGAGGTTGGATTTGGGCCAAGAGGGGAGGTTATTGTGACACAGTGGGAAAGCAGGGGTTTTGGGAAAAGGTTTTTACTGGGGACTGTGTCAGGGGGGGGGGTGGGTGGTGGGGGATGGTAGGGTATAGATGGGGCAGTGGGGGGCTGAGGGGGGAACTTTTTCCCCGAATGAGGGGGGATCTTTTTAAGAAATGAGTTGCAAAATGTCCGCTGATAGGAGAGCTGGGGGAGGAGGTGTGGGGGGCGAAGGAGAGAGTTTTTTAAGGTGTTGAAAAATGCCCGGGGGTTGTGAACAGGGGGATAGATGTGGTGAAGTAATCCTGTTTGGCGGTTTTTGATGCAGACTTAAATCGTGTACGATTGGTTTTTTGATGGGGAGTGTCTTTTTTCTCTCTCGGCCCCCCTCGGTTATGGGTGGGGGTTGTAGTCTGCTTCTGCTCTGGGTGCTCTCAGTTTTTATGATGGGGTTTTTAAAATCTTTCCTCTCTCGAGACCCCCCCGGGGAGATGGGGGGGGCGCAGTTCCCCCTCCCCCCCCAGTAGATGATTTTTGCCCCTTTCAGTCCCCCTCCCCCCCAAAAAAAAGGGTGGGCCCCTTTTCAAAGGGCCCCCCCTCAGGGTTTGATTTAAGGGGGTTAAACAGTCCCCCTCCCCTAGTAGATTTAAAGGGGGCCTTTCAGTCCGTCCCCTCAGTAAAATGAAAAGGGGGGCCCGGGGAAGGGGCCCTTTCCCCCCTCGGTAAAAATGATTTTTGGGGGGGCGGCCTCCCCCCTCGGGAATATTTGGGGGGCTGCGGGTTTCCCCCTCCCTCTTTTTGGTTTGAGGGAAAGGGGGGCCTTTTCAAGTCCCCCCTTCCCCCCCCGGAAAAAAAGGAAAGGGGGGCCCCGCAAGGGCCCGGGCCCTCCCCGGGGAGAAAAAATGGGGGCTGCGTCCGTCCTCCCCCCGGTTTAAAAAATTTGGGGAGCATTTCCCTTTCCTTTCCCCGGTTAAAATGGGAAAAGGGGGCCTTTCAGTCCCCCTCCGCTTTCCCCCGGGAGAAAGATGGGGGGGGTGCAGTCCCCCCCCTCCCCCCGTAAAATTTAAAAGGGGGCTGGGGAAATCCGTCCCCCCTCCGGTTAAAAAATGAAAAGGGGGCTGGAGTCCGTTCCCCCCCTTTAAAAAATGGGGGCCCGCCCCGTCCCCTCCTCCTTTGGGGAGATGAGGGGGGGCTGCAGTCCCCCCCCTCCCCCGGGAATGATGGGGGGGGGGGGTCCCCTCCCCCCCTCGGTTTTGATTTTAATGGGGGCTGCAGTCCCCTCCCCCCCCGGGGGGTAAAATTATGGGGGACTTTCAAAACCGTCCCCCGCGTAGATGAATTTGGGGGGGGCTGCCCGCCCCCGCGGAAAATGATGGGGCTTCAGTCCCCCCCTCCTCCCGGGGGTAGGAAAGATGGGGCGTCCCGTTCCCCCCTCCTCCCCCCGGTTTGAAAGGGTTGGGGGGTGCAGTCCCCCCTCCCCGGGGGTTTGATTGGGGGGTTGGGGGGCCCCGCAGTTTCCCCTCCCCCCCGCCGGAAAAATTTTAAAAGGGGGGGGCAAAAACCCCCCTCCCCCGGGGAAGATGAAAAAGGGGCCTTGGGGAGTTCCCCTCCTCCCCCCGGGTAAAATTTATTTGGGGGGGCCCGTCCCCCCCCCCTTTTCCTTCCCCCCGGAAGGGTAAAAAGGGGGCTGCAGTTTCCGCCCCCCCCGGGGTAAAAATGAAGGGGGCCCCAGTCCGGGCCCCCCCCCCCAAATGAAAAGGGGGGTTTTTCAGTCCCGTCCCCCCCCCTTTGAAAAGAAAAGGGGGGTTTGGGGAATCCCCGTCCTTGGGCCCCCCCCTGGGACCCCCTCAAAAAAGATGGGTTGGGGGTTTTTTTGTCCCCCCCCCCCAAAAATAAAAATGATGGGGGGGTTTGGGATTCTGTCCCCCCCCCCAGTAAATGATTTAAAAGGTTTTTTTCAAATCCCGTAAAAAACCCCCCTCTGGGGGTCCTCAAATTTTTTTTTATGTGGGGCTGCGGGGCCCCCTTCCCCCCCGGTAAATGGAAAGGGGGCCCGCAAATTCCCTCCCCCGGGGAAAAAGGGGGGGGGTGCAAATTTCCCTCCCCCTTTGGTAGATGGAAAGGGGGGGGTGGGAAACCCCCTCCTTTTCGGGAAAAAAGAAAGGGGGCTGTTTCCGTCCTCTCGGTAAAAATGTGGGGGTTTGCAAGTCCGGCCCCCCCAGTAAAAATGATGAGGGGGTTTTTTAATCCCGCCCCCCCAGGGGCCCCTCAATTTGGGGGACCCCCCCAGTAGATTTGGGTGGGGGTTATTTTA
>JAODAL010083746.1:0-11140 GCA_025379985.1 Phyllomedusa bahiana
TTAAATTTAACCCTTTTGTTTTTAACGTTTAATTCCCGGATGACAGTCGTGTCAGCGGGGCCCCGTGATCCGGTTTAAAATCATCAGGTTTTTTTTTTATTTTTTTTTTTAAAACCCATTTTTAAAAAAAAGGGGAAAAAAAAAAAATTGGGTTTTCTTTTAAACAAATCAATTTAAAATGATGTTATTACTAAAGACCAAGCAGTTCGTAACAGAACATTATTTTAGGCTTTTGTACATTTTGTTTGTTTTTTTTGTAATCCGTTTTTTTTTTTTGCAATTAAAAGGGTTTTTTCCCATCTCGACATTTAGGGCATTTTGATGGATAATAAGTGTGGGCCCCCTGTTGTCTTGAGAACAGCTTCTATCCTTTGGGCAGCACTCATGGGCCTGTTCTTTGGGGGTTTTTAAATACATCAGTCCCCGGTTTGAAGGGGATAGGACTGTGGGTTTTTGTTAGGTTGGTTTTTTAATCAAGTCGGAAAGTATATTATTAAATGTAACTCCAAAAAAAAAAATTGTTTTAGTTTTAGATAGTAAGGGAAGGTTAATTTTCGCCTTTTACTTTGTTTTGCTTCTGTGTTCCCTGTTTAGAAGTTTCACCTCACTTACTTTTTTTTGTCTGCTGTGGCATGCTGGCACTTGTCCACAACTAAAAGCTGCTGTGGAACATGGACACATATACATGTACGGCATGCTGGCATTTGTAGTTATGAAACTACAAGTACCAGTATGCCACACCACACAAACTAATTATATGGGTTCTGATTAATACATATGTAAAATGTGCTACTCTGGCATGCGGCCTTGAGTTTTCCCAAATACTAATGCGTGGAACAGGATCGTATAAATGTGCGGAAACTGGGACTTGTATTCCCTGACCACAGCAATTAGTAGTTGTTGCAACACCCCGATTTTCCCAAGCCTTGAGGAAGGGGCGGGAGCCCGAAACGTCTCGGTTTGCACACACCTGGAAGGGCTGATTGGGGGCCGCAGGCAAAGAATGATCACGCTGTGAATGCTCAATGGACAATTCTGAAAAGGATACTCCTTGCCTGGAGATCGTGAATGAACCGCAAGTGCAATAGACTTTTTATCTTTTTGTATAGCATACTTGGATGCGCTTTTTATGGGCGTAAAGTTGGCATAATAAATGTGAAAATAATTTGTTAAAAAATCATAGGAATGATTTATCTATATGTATTGCAAGAGTGTTGGGTGAATTGGGGGCGCCCAGAGGACTCACTCCAGCACATGTGGTTCAAAGAAATTGGGAGGTCCGATAGATTTATTTAAACATCCTATCAAAATGCCATAAATGGCTGGGATAGGAAAACCCCATTAAAAGGGGGTTTCTAGGATTTGCATTGATGGACTATTCTTTGCATATGTCCAAGGAAAGAAAAAGGAGAGGTTTCAGCATCTAAAATGATTAAAAACAGCTTTTATTATGTATGTCATTAAAATGTAGCATAGATCAACCATGCAAGCTGTGAGACTTTATTCTCGTTATAGTCCAGTGTGATCGGTGAAGATCTGACCCATTAAACCTTTTCCCTGCAGAAGAGTAAATAGGGTCGGGCTGCAGTACCAGACACCGCCACATGGGCAAGTGTGCTGCTCTATGTGGTACTGCAGTGAATGGGCCTCTACACTGCATCAAGCCTGCTCACTGTAAATTGAAAAAGGTTGGCCAGATACAGCCATCTAGAGAAAGTATGGGGCCACATCAATATGAGGAGTGGAGCAGCTAATGTTCATTGCAGTCGGTCCCAGTGCTCTGACCCTTACCGATCACACATTGACGGCCTCTTTTAGTGGTCAGACTCCAGTCTTATTTCTTTAAAGCGGTATTCCCATATCAAACATTTATTTCATATGCACAGCAAGCTCCGCTCCACTGCATTGGTAAATGAGGGTCATCCCTACTCTATCAGCAAGAGCTCCAATTTAGCTATACTATGTTAGGCCATGAAATTCCATTGTAAATCCATTCCATGCAAGGAAACCAGTTTGAGCATATGGAGAATTCAATAAGTTCAGTTAGATGTTAGATGTTGCCTTCGCGCCACAAGACTTTTCCAAACAATAAGTGGCCACCAATTATAAAAACAGATATGACACCATTTTTTTTCTTAAATACTACCAGAAATACAAGCTACCAAGAAGATTCTGTAATCTGTAGGTGTACAAGTAGCTATTGAAGTCCCACTCTTGCCATTGTAGTGTCGGACTGGGGTGTTTGGGAATACAGTGGAGTGTATTCTTGGGGCCCAGCAGTGGAGTTGAATCTTGGTATCTACCAGTGGAGTTAATCCTTGGGGTCCACCAGTGCAGTTGATCCTTTGGGCCCACCAGTGCAGTTGATCCTTGGGGCATACCAGTGGAGTTGATCCTTTGGTCCCACCATTCCCAGTTGATCCTTTGGGCCCATCAGTAAGTTGATCCTTAGGGCCCACCAGTGCAGTTGATCCTTAGGGCCCCCCCAGTGCAGTTGATCCTTGGGGCCCCATCAGTGAAAGTTTGGGATCCTTTGGGGGCCCACACCAGTGCAGTTGATCCTTGGGGCCCACCATGAAAGTTGATCCTTGGGGCCCACCATGCAGTTGATCCTTTGGGGCCCCCCAAATTTACAGTTGTTTCCCTTTGGGGTCCCACCGGGTAATTGATCCTTGGGGCCCACCAGTGCAGTTGATCCTTGGGGCCCACCAGTGCAGTTGATCCTTGGGGCCCACCAGTGCAGTTGATCCTTGGGGCCCACCAGTCCAGTTGATCCTTGGGGCCCACCAGTACAGTTGATCCTTGGGGCCCACCAGTGCAGTTGATCCTTGGGGCCCACCAGTGCAGTTGATCCTTGGGGCCCACCAGTGCAGTTGATCCTTGGGGCCCACCAGTGCAGTTGATCCATGGGGGCCCACCAGTGCAGTTGATCCTTGGTGCCCACCATTTGAAGTTTGATTATTTGGGCCTACCAATGGAGTTGAATCTTGGGGGCCCACCCCATGGTTACCATACAGTATGACACATTCTACACGTGACTCTTTTACTCTGCCTCTTGCACTCAGTCTCTCTTTCTCTTTTTTTCTCATAAATCAACTCCACTGGTGGGCCCCAAGGATTAACCCCAGTGGTTGACCCCAAGTATGAATTCCACCAGTGGTCCTCAAGAATCAATGTCCCTTGTGGGTGTAGGCACCCCAGTTCGACACTAGCAAGGTGAATTGGGGTGGACTCTACAAGTGTCGCCCAATTTAGAAATTGAATATTATGGTAATTTTTACTTTTTTATGTAAGGAGTTGTTTTTAGAACATACATGTTTTATATTCTGTTTTTGACACAAATTGTTGCATTTTTTTTGTTTGAGCACCAATGGGGAAAATTATTTTCCTGGAAGTAATTTTAGCCTTGTTTTGAAAAGTCTACTAATTCTGTCAGCTTTGTAGTCAAAACAGTGGAGAAAAAAACCCAGGCGTTGAACCCTTTCCACAGATGTGCCCCTGTAATCCCATATTGTTGGTTTCTGCATGAATGGACTGAACTGGAAAGGTTTGAGAACAGGCAAATACAATGCCAGGATTCTTTAGAAAGATGTTTATTTCTCCTAAACTTCTTCCTTTTTATGTCTGATGAAATCGAGGCCTATTAAATGTCATACCAAAGAGGCTTCGAATATATGATAGCTGTACAGGGATGTTATAATGTGCCTTTGACTTTAGTCACTTCTAGAGCTGCATATGTAATTCCAGTTATTTCCAATTTAAGGAAGACCTGTGACATCTCCTTAAATTTCTATTTTAGTAAATTCTTGTGTTCCCTGTGAAACAATAATTCTGAAGCATCTTCTCTTAAAATTCTGGGTTGTGCTGTTACTCTTATTCCTCCTAGAAATCGAATTAGTCAAATGGGTGTTACCATGCCAGTTTTGAAAAGGGCGTGTCCCTGCACACACTGACTCTGTCAGCACTGATTAGACAATGTCGGTCTATGCAGGGACACACCCCTCCAGTTAGTAACACCCAGCTGACTGACTGGTAGTGAATTTCTAGGAGGATTAACCCCTTAACGACCGCCCACTGACTTTTGGCGTCAGCTGGTGTGGGTCGTTCGTCTACAGCGACGTCTTCTGGCGTCGCTGTAGACTTCGGAGTTTGCAGCGCCCGCGCCGCAGCAGCGCTGGGATCGGGGCTGTACTACACAACCCCGATCCCAGAGCATGTCCTGGGAGCACTGGAGAGCGGGGGAAACCTCAGCTCCCCGATGCTTTAACCCTTTGATTGCGGCGGTGCGTTACCGCAGCGCAATAAAAGGGTTCCCCCTGCTCTGTCGGGTGATCGGAACACCTGGTGACCTGACAGAGCCCGGGGAAAAGGCTGAAACGTCAGCTCTGGGACCCAGTGGCCACAGGCCTGTCTGTGTAAGAAGAAGCGACCCAGGCAATTTATGTGCTTTTCCTGAACATTTGCGTGTAAAAACTGACACCAGATCATAATGTATTATGCATATTTTGAATATGCTAATACAATCTAAGTATAAAAAAAAAAAAGTAAAACAGTTCCCCTTCAGGGGATTAAAAAAAAAATAAAAAAAAAACCTAAGAAAAAAAAAAAAGAATAAAAAAAAAAAAAAATTAATAAAAAATAATTGTGCAAAAATTACACACACAAAAAAAACCTACACATTTTAAAGGTATCCACATAACCCCAATAACTGTAAATTAATTAACAAGGGATTACCTGTGAAATTAAAAACGAGAGATGAATACAGCACCAAAGGGCAAAAGCCAACAACTAAAATCTGAAGGCTTTATTGTAGTACAAAAAGACATTAACGCAGCATCCCCCGAAAAATACCGCATCCGATATTTTTTTGGGGGATGCTCGTGTTTCTGTCCTATTTTGTACTACAATAAAGCCTTCAATTTAGATTGATTGCCTTTGCCTTTGGTGCGTATTCATCCTCGTTTTCAAGTTCACATGTTACGTGGGCTCCAGGCGGAAACGTCACGGACATTCTGGCACGCATATTGGGTGGCTGCACAATTTGTATCATTTGATTACCTGAAATACAGTAAAAAAAATGTAAAAAAACAAATTTTTTTTTTAAATTAAAAAAAAATTCTGCAATTATTTATAAAATTAATAAACATTCCCCCCAAAAAGTACAACTGTCTCGAATAAAACGAGCCTCATCCAAATGCGCATTTTAAAAAATAAAAAAGTTACAACTGTTGAAACGCAAGGAGGCAAAAACTAAAAAAACTTTCTGGTCATTAACTACTTTTCAGGCCTGGGAGTTAAGCGGTTAAAGGGGTTTTGCCACGATCTCATTTCATACCTCCTGCATTCAGCTCTTCAGCTCTGTGTGCTCAGAAGGGGGTGTGTGTGATTTGTTTGAATTGCATATCATGCGACCCTGCAAGATGACATCACCAGGCCTTTCCTCACTCTAGTCAAAGAAAGATCTGTTTATGTATAAAGCTGTGAGTAGTTCCAATGTAGCTCAGAGGTAAAACTTTTGCCTCTAGGCACATGAGTCCTTGGTTCAAATCCCTGCAGGAATCAAACCTGTGGATTTTATCTCTCTTTATCAATTCACAGACCTCATTGATAAAGGTGCACTGTTTGACTAATTGCTAAGGAGCACAGAGGACAGGAGTAGAATGACAGCCCATAGGGTTTGAACACTCAGTAGCTGCCTGAGAGGAGAGGTAATGTCTGAGCATGTGTGACCAGGACCGAGGAGCTCTCAGACCTGGTCGTATCCCCTGGAGACGAGCTGTAAACAATGGATCACTAAGAGAGCAGCTGAAACAAAAATTGTACAGAATTTATGATGAATGGTGAATGGTGAAAATGTTTATTTAATTTGCAAGCTTCCCACGTCAATTTTACTTCGTGGCAAAACCCCTTTGACAGAAGAGCAGTACAACATAGAGACAACAGAGAGGATGCTCTAGAATTGTTATTTCACAGGGAACAAAAGTATTTAGTAAAACAGATGGGAATGGTCACAGGTCTTTTTCAAAGGGGTTATTTCTCTTGTAATATGTTGCAGCCAGAGGTGTAATTTGAAGCTTCAGGGCCCCAGTGCAAAATCAATAAAAGGGCCCCCCACCTTCCATGTGCCATTATAATACTGGTATCTTCCTATGCAGTAGAGAGACCTTTGGGCCCCCTAAGGCTCCAGGGCCCGATAACAACCGCTACCTCTGCACCCCCGATAGCTACGCCCCTAGTTGTCACTAAGATGTTCTTACTGGTAACAAAAAGACTAAAGTCCCTATTCCTAGCAGGTCATTGCTTCTTGCCGGTTGTGATGCAGGGAACTACAGCACAACTCCATAAAACAAATGGGGCAGTGCGCTCATTAACTGCACATTATGGGAGCCCTGGTTAAGCCAAGAAGGTTCCCCTCCCCTTAAAAAAAATTGAATCTCTAAAGAGCTGGATAAAATTTACCCTCAGGTGGACCTACATACCTTGGCAGGGGGTGGGGGTAAAACTTACGGGGAATGTCCAAACACCCGGGAAAGCCCCCAAACAATCTAAACCCCATTTTGGGGGGGGTTTTCGATTCCTTCCCTTTGTGTTCCAGATCACGGGTGTTCAAATTCCTTTGGCGGCACAAGCGACCCGTGGACTTGCATTGTCGGGCTTGCTCTACAGGATGATGTGGATATGACGACTTTCCTTTTTTTTATGAAAAAAAATGACTGGTAATTTACTGCAACCCAACATTTGGTCATCGTTTTTTAAAAGCAGTTTTATTTCCTCTTGTAAAGGAAAAACGGGGGCCATGCAAAGGTAATTCAGCTCCATACGCCCACGGCTCCCCATTTCCTTCCACCTCATCCATTCCGCACATGTTCCCAATGTAGGGCTGCTCCCACCACACCCCGATTTGTAGAAGGGTCCACACATTCACTCCTGCTCATCCCACCCTTTCTTATAATAACCCGTTTCCCCGAAAGTAAGAAAAAGCGTCTTATTTTTAAATTTTTTGCTCCTAAAACGAGCAAGCTTATTTTTAGGGGATTTCCTTATTTTTCCATGAAAAAACCAATTATTGTTGAACAAATAATCCATTTTTAATATTTTTGTATGATTTCATCACAAAACGCAAAAGCAGCCAAACTCTGAATTGCATACAAAAAAATACTACTCTTATTTTCGGGGATGTCATTTTCGGGAAACAGGGGGAAGGGATGAACAAATTCTTTTTGACTACAGTGATAGTCTGGTACTGCCCCTTTTCATTTAATTCATGAATTAGGAGCCACAAACAACTGGACTCACATTTATTTATTTAATATAAAAAATATAAAAAAAATATATATATAAAAATAAAAAAAAAATAATTAAAAAAAATAAAAAAATAATACACACTAAAAAAACAAACATAATTTCAGTATAAAAAACCCAATAAATGCAAGTCTGAAGCCCCAGTTATTCCCCTTTTATTTTTTTCTTCCCCTTTTGTTAAAAACACTGCGGGTTCATCCTGCTGCCACCCCCTACAAAGGGGGGGGGCAGCACACAAAGAGCAGAAAAGTCAACCTGTCATTTCTAAAAACCCAAAAAATTGATTTTTTTGGGGGCAGTCATTACTTAAAGTCCAATTATGTTAAACACATAAAATTTAAAATTTGAAAAGTAATCAATTGATTATGACAAAAGGGGAAAAAAAAAAAAACTGTTCTCATCAATAAAGGGGTTTTTTTGTGTGTTTTTTACTTTTTTATTTGACGTAACAAAATGTAAATGTGTCTTGAAATTTTTCATTATTTTTACTTTTTAACTTATTATAGTACAAAAATAAAGGAAAGTTTTTTGCTTTAGCTTCACCAAGGATTTTTTTATATTTTTTTTTTTATTTTGTCCTTTTTATTAATTTACTACAGTCATTTTTATATAAAGTGATGTTATAGTGTTTTAAACCTTTTTAATATTAAATCATCCCTATAGCTACAACTATAAATCATATCTTTAAAATTTAAAATACAGTCTTCCCCCACTGCCATTGCTCTGTTTGTTCTTTTTTTTGTTTTTACGGGGGCATTTTCATTTGATTATTTTTCTGTATTATAGCATTGTACACTCACCGGGCCCCTTTATTGGTACACCATCTATAACGTTGGACCCCCTTTTTCCTTCAGAACTGCCTCAATTCTTCGTGGGATAGATTCCACAAGGTGTTGCAAACGACTCAATTTACCAAGGGGCCCAAAGAGGCCAAAATAAAAAATTTCCCCCCACCATGACACCACCCCCACCACCTGAAAAACCTTATACAAGGGATGATGGGTCCATGCTTTCATGTTTTTTACCCAAACTGACCCACCAAACCAATGCCCAGCAGAAATCGAGACTCATCAACCAGGCAACGTTTTTCCCAATCTTCTACTTTCCAATTCAAATATTTTGGGCAAATTGGAGCCTCAGTTTCTTTTTCTTACTGAAAGATGGCACCCGGGGGTTCTTCTGCTGCTGTAGCCCACTCCCAAAATTCGCCGTACTGGCGTTCAGAGATCCTTTTTCCTACCTTGGTTGTAACGGGGGGCTTTTTTGAGTCACGTTGCCTTTTTTCACTCGAACCAGTCTGCCCATTCCCTTTGCCCTCGGCACAACAAGGAAAATTTCCCCCCACAGGACTGCCCTCCCGGATTTTTTTTTCTTTTTCGGACCTTTCTCTGAAAACCCTAGGATGGTTGTTTTTTTTGAAAACCCGGAGATCACATTTTGAAATACCAACCCCCTTCTGGCACCAACAACCATGCCACGTTCAAACACTAAAAATCCCCCTTTTTTTCCCCCATACGAGCTCATTTTTTAAACTGCAGGAGATTTCTTGACCGTTACGCCTAAATGCACTGTTTTTCCCGCCATGTATTGGCTGATAAAATTAAGGGGTTAACGACTTGGACGGTTTCCTAATAAAGGGGCCGGTGGTGTAAATTTAATTTCACAGTGTAGTGTTGCATCTTTTTATTTTTAAAAGGGGGTTGTCTCACTACAAGGATTGCTGATTTTTATGTTTTAAAAATTTACAAAAACAAATCACTTTGCAATTATTTCCAAATTTAAAAGTATCCTACCTTTCCCATGGGCAATTACGTGTCACTCAGGCTCTGCCACTAGTGGAATTCACAGGATACCCAAAAACTGCCACCGAAAAACCCGGTTTGGTGGGTAAGGAACTTTTTTGGTGCCAACAGTATTTAAATGACACAGGGACTAATGGCTTTCCCTTTAGCCCGGTATGGGGTTTTCTTTCCGGACAGTCATAGTTGGTGGGGGGGGCCGTCCCCACGTTCCAGGGCCCGGTTTTTTCACCAGTCCGGAGGGGGATAAGAGGCCGGGGGTGCAGTGTTATGGGGGGCTGGTCGCTGCAGAGATGGAGCAGCAAGGAGCTGAAAGGGCTCGGGCCCAGAGGCTTTAGAAAGCCTGGAACCAGTTTGGACTGAAAAAGTTATACAAATGTACTTTTCTTGACGGTAGTCCAGGTCAGAGGTATAGAGGGTCTCTACAAAGTCAAGTCAGTTGCTGGACAGCCTAGGGTTTTTGTTTGTTTGAACCTGTTCATGTGTTTCCTGTGCCTCAATAAAGCTGGCTGAGGCCAGTATTAAACTGAAGCCTGGTGTCCGAGTACCGATTCGCTTACCAAAGCGGCAATCCAGGAGCCAAGTACCCCCAGGACGGTCCCGGAGGGCGTCCAAGCGTGAGTGAGGCACTACACTAGATATCCCCTCTTGTAGGGGCTGCCTCAGGTCGCTACAGCTACAGACCTGTTTGAATCTATCCTGATAGGCTGCCAGCACTGGTTGCTATAGCTACAGACCTGGCTTCTACCGCAGCCTAGTGGAAGCCAGTAAACACGTCTCTGAATTCAAAGTGAAACCAAGAAAACAGGACTGAGGTGAGATGAATCAGTGTAGTGAGACAACCCCTTTAAGGTTATTATTTTAGCTACATGACTATATTGTTATGTAGCGTAAAAGTACAGTCCTACTACTCATTGCTCTAGCATTCAATCTATTGTGTTTATTATTGTGTTGTATTTTTTATATGTATTGTTGGTTTGTCACTTTTATTGCTGGAAGATTATATTGAATGTAGTATTCTGTAGTGTAAAGTTTCTCGCTTTTATTGCTTGAAGGTTTAAATTTATTATAGGATTATGTCATGGCATATACATCTCTAAAGTGACTGGATTTAAGGAGTCATCTGTGTTTGCCCCATATCTGAAAAAGAAATACTGGAGTAACAAATTGTATACTGCTTGATGTAAAAGTATTATAATCTATATTCCTGGCTTTTAGAATAAGCCAAGTATCATGCAAACCAGGCTTCAGGGGCGTAACTAGAATTCATAGAGCCCCATAGCAAAATGAGATGGGGCCCCAACATCTTAAGACAATGTACTAAACTAAAAGTTCTTATACCTGAGAGGGGCCCTCATCCTCTGGGCACCATTGCAACTGCTATGGCTAAAGATACACCCATGTCAGGCTTATAATAGTAGAGTTGGGAAAACATTACCTATCAACTTTAAAAAGGTTCCATCAGATGCCACCATAGTACCAATAAACAAACAATAATTAGTGTCAAAGTTCCAGCAGAAGACAACCCCATTTGGAGATGACTTGGAAGCAGTCACTTACCGCTAGGATCTATTTCTTATGGGATGATCACAAGTGACCTATTAGTTCCTACTGATGATACGTGTTGTGTGTTCAATGATGGCAACAAATATTATGATGCAATTAAAAGTGTGTGTGCACATGTTCTCTATAGATTGAGGGTAGCTGCCAGAATTATTTCTTTCAGTTGTCCTCCAAGGAACCCACTGTGTTAAGTAGAATTTCGGACTATGTCATCTCTCTAGAAGCTTCAGACTAAAAAAAAGATTGGACATATGGAATGTCTTCTTGCAATTTACACCTGATCCTTGAGGAACACGTCTATCTAGCAACCATTCAACCCCTTGGCTTCATGAACATTAATACCGACACTTGACCAATGCCTGAAGCTGCTATTTTATGTCATAAATTTGTGTGGTTTCACCAAAAATGTCCTCGTTAGGGTGCGTCCACACGGCAAGTGAAAATGCCATTTGGTTTGTTAAAAGAATCCGGCCCGA
>JAODAL010083747.1:0-11140 GCA_025379985.1 Phyllomedusa bahiana
CTTACGAGCCTGACTCCCCCGGGGATTTCTTGGGGGTCAGTTGTGGCAAGTGAGTCAAAATGGCGGATTTTCGCACCCCTGAGCTTGTAGGCAGACGGTGGGTGGGCAAAATGGCGGCTCTTCCCGCCTGGGTTCACTGTCCCGTATATAGAGGGAGTTTGCTACGTTTTCAGGGCTCCCTATGGGTCGGCTGTCCCCCAAGGGTCGATCTCACCTCCAATCTATGCAATCCTCCTCCGTGGAGGTCGCTCCCGGGCCGGGTGCACTCCTCCTCAGCCGCGTCTTCCTGTCAGGGTAGCGGTGTCGGCTGCCTGCGTCCCGCGTCTCGTGAGTGCTCTGCAGTCAGCGCGGCCCCTTTCATCACCACCGGCGAGTGCCTCGGGCTGCTGCGCAGGGGATCGCTGGTGGTTACACCTCAGCTGCAGGCTGAGGCGCTGGTGCTCGGGCTCCGGAGCCGCTGTGGGACTGGTGTCCGCCGTCGGCAAACGGCAAGGACCACGAGTGCCTCGTCTGGCCTCTGGACGTCCGGGGTTCCAGGTGGTGAGTCTCCCCGGCGTATTTCCCCAGGTCAGTGAGTGTCTCTGACCTCTTTTTATGCCCGAACGTATGGTGTTTCACGGGCTTTTTCTTGGGATCCGGCGGAGCTCTCCTAAGATGCGGCCGCTTCGTAGGTCCCGCCCCCGGAAGTTCGTAATATTATTATTCAGTGTATTTGGTGATGATGTGTGGTCATGGTGCAGAGGTATTCATATTTGTTGGACTTATTCACTATATTGTGGTGATATGTGGTTATGCTGTTGTGGTATTATTCATTCACTAAGTGGTGGTGATATGTGTTCATGGTGTGTAGGTATTATTCATTCACAATCTTGTGGTGATATGTGGTCATGATGTTGTATTATTCAGTAACTATGCTCTGGTGATATGTGGTTATGGTGTTGTATTATTCAGTAACTATTGTGACGCAGAGGTGGATTCGCTGGACCACCGCAAGCAATGATAGTTAAGCCACGCCAGGGAGCGGAGTCTAAGTAGCCCCCGGTATTCACCAGAGCCCGCCACAAAGCGGGATGGACTTGCTGCGGAGTGAGGCTACCAGGTCGCTACCCCTGACGTGACTTGCTTGCAGCGGCGGGCGGGGTAATGCGTGGTACAGAATCGAGATCCGGAGACGTAGTCAGGGACAGGCAGGCGGTCAGGACAGGCGGCAGAGGTTCGTGGTCAGAGACGGACAGAAGGTCAGGGCAGACGGCAATAGGCAAGGTCAGGAAACTTAAGCAAGGCGGACTGGTACACGGGAAGACAAAACGGACTCTAACTACTCACTAGGCTCTCAAAACACACACCAACGAACTGGCAGCAAGTGTTGGAGGCGTGCACAATAAATAGGGTCAGCAGCCGGCGATGGCCAATCACCGACACGCTGGCCCTTTAAATCCAGACCAGCCGTCGCGCGCCCTAAGCAGTGGGTACGCACGCGGCGGCTGTCAGAGCCATATGGAGGGAGCACAGGAGCAGGGACTGGTGAGTACGGGGTTTCCTGGGCTAGAGCAGAAGGACAACGGCTGCGGGCAGCAGCGGCACCCGCGCCGGACCCCGTAAGAGCAGCGGGACGGCCGAGGAGGGCCGTGGCGCTGAGCCTCATGACAACTATGCTGTGGTGATATGTGGTCATGGTGTTGTGGCATTATTCAGTCACTTTGTGGTGGTGATATGTGGTCATGGGGTGGTTGTATTATTCAGTAACTATGTGGTGATGATATGTGGTCGGGTTCTGGAGGTATTATTCAGTTACAGTCTTGTGATGATATGTGGTCATGATGAAATATTATTATTCAGTCTCTATTTTGTGGTGATATGTGGTCATGGTTCAGAGGTATTCATATGTGTTGGACTTATTCATTCACTATGTCGTGGTGATATGTGGTCATGGGGTAGTGGTATTATTCATTCACTAAGTGGTAGTGATATGTACTCATGGTGTGCAAGTATTATTTAGTCACAATCTTGTGGTGATATTTGTCATGATTAGTGATGAGCGATTATGTCTACTATCGCTATCGATTCGATAGTCGTTATCGGCAATTATCATGTCAATTTCCGATAGTCGATAATAGATTATCGCCGATGACCATTAAAGTCTATGGGAGAGGAACAACACCTTCATTTTTACACCCAAACAGGGCTGGAGAAGCTGGAATTAACATCCACAACAGTCAAATATATACGTGCTACGTCTTAGGCAACACACTTATGTTATAAAAGCCACAAAATAATAAGTCACAGACCATTCACTATCCCTGTCTTGCAATACAGCCTGACCCTTAAACCTGCATCACCCACAAATTAAAAAGTGCCAGAAGGCAGTATTATTTGAACCATCATTTTACTTGAATTGGACATTGACTATCCCTGTCCTGTACCGCAGTATGACCATTAAACCTGTCTGACCCCCAGATTAAAAAGTGCCGGAAAAAGGAGTCTTTCAACCACCATTTTAGTTTCACTGGACATAGACTATCCTTGTCCTGGGCCACAGCATGAGTCCCAAACTTGCATGACCCCCAGATTAAAAAGTGCCGGAAAAAGGAGTCTTTGAACCACCATTTTAGTTTCACTGGACATTGACTATATCTGTCCTGCAACGCAGCCAGGCGGGACAAAGCAGGGTGCGAACGGCGGAAGTGCGAACTCAGACCTCGAGCCTTCCTCAGCAGGCAGTCCAGACCCGGGTAGTGCTTTAGAAATTTCTGGATGACAAGGTTCATGACATGTGCCAGGCAAGGGATGTGCTCCAGCCTACCGATCTTAAGGGCGGTCAGCAGATTTTGACCGTTATCGCACACCACCTTGCCTGGCACAAGGTTCTTGTCACCCAGTCAGCGCTCGGTCTCGTTGCGGAGAGCCGTCCACAGCTCCTGACCTGTGTGTGGTTTCTCTGGGCCCGTGATACCACCAGAGGACCTTGGGGGAAAGAACCCTGCACCATCCCTGCAGTTTTGAAGAGCGTGCGCCGAGCCTGAGAGCCACCGTCACGACCAGAGACATCCACCCAGCTCACCCAGTGAGCTGTCACAGAGATATAGCGGCCTTGGCCGTGCTTACTAGTCCATGTGTCGGTGGTCAGATGGACTTTTCCGGACACAGATGAAGACAACGCGCTTGAAATTTTAGATGACACGTGGCTGGCCAGGGCAGGGACGGCTTTTCTGGCAAAGAAATGCCTGCTCGGCATCTGGTATTGGGGGCAGGCAAGGGCCATGACGTGGCGGAACCCATCTGTGTCCACCAGGCGGAAAGGCAACATTTCCAAGGCCAAAAGCCTGGCAATGCCGACATTCAGGTTTTTGGCTTTGGGATGGTGTTTCTTCTGCTCCCAAACCTGGAAGACAGAAGGCTGGCCGCTAGACTGGCCGCTGTACGGCGTGCAGGTCGTCAAACTGGTGGAAGGAGAAGGGGTAGGATGGGTCTCTGGTGGTGCTGGTGGTACTCGGGCGTCGGTGGAGGCTGAAGCGGAGGCTGATCCCTGATCATGACTCTGAGAGACATGGGCAGCTGAGGAACGCTTGGTGGTGGCGGAGGAGGAGGCGGAGACAGAGGGTGTGACAGTGGTTGGAAGCCCGACATCAGTATAGCTTTTTTTTGGCCAAGTGTTGCCTCCATTTCAACTCATGCATTCGCTGCATGTGACTAGACATGTTGGTGGTGGTTAAACACCTAAGATTCTTGCCTCTACTGATGCGCTTACGGCAAAGGCGGCATATGACATCGCTGGGTGAATCAGAGGCTTGCTCAAAGAAGGCCCAGGCTTGAGAGGTCCTGGACCTTTTTGACGGCGATCAGCGAGGTTTCCTCTGACCGTGGCTGGCGGAATCATATCAGCGGACTTCTGCGACCGCCCTCTCACTTTTTGAGGCGGGACCCGTACTGACACTACCCCATCGTCTTCCTCCTCGTCCAGTGATGAAGCGCTCGCAAGAAAATTCTGCGGAAAAGACCACATTGGATCCGCAATGTCGTCATCATCATCATCATCATCATCAACACAGGTGACTTGGTTGTCCTGACATTCTGCATCTAGGAGCTGCGGGCTACAAGCAAGAGGCACTGCAAGGCGTTGCCGACCGCCCGGGATTTTTGCCGATTGACCAGCTTCCTTCTCCTCCTCTGATGGCATCAGTAACTAGGCGTCAGAGCAGACAAAATCATACTCTTTGGCTATTGATCTTTGGACATGCCTTCTGACCCCAACCGCATTTTGTCATCAGAGAGGTCTTCAGAAAATGGATTATCCACAGTGGCGGGTACACGAGTTGACATTTGGGCTGCCTTCGCTTCATGTTGGACAGATGCTGACGATGCTGATGACAACATTTGTGACCGTGACTGGAAGGGCGAGGAGGTCAGACTGCTGGATGCAGGTTGTTTTAACCACTGAAGAACAGATTGGCGATGCTGTTCGTTACTGAGATTCACAGGGCCCTGACCCAGCGATGACAGGCCTGACGCACCTGCTACCGACGATCTGCTGGCTTGCGTGTTGTCTCCAGCACTGGAAGGAGCACCTTCTCTCGTACCTCTACCTCCATGTCCTATACCCCTCTTTGCTCGCTTACCACCTGCAGTTCGCTCCATGTTCAGAAAGATAAAAATTTAAAAGGTATGGAAGAGTTTTTGACAGTCTCTTACTGAAAGACGGCAAATCACAGCTATTCTTAAATCCCTCTAATTTCCAACAGCCATTTAGGATTAGAAATGTCAGCAAGGAAGGTGTATGAGGGTTGAGCTGTGCTACATGCGCTCACTCCCAAAATGACCCAGGGAACAACCAAATGTTGGTCTAACACAACAGCAAGTCTAAACTCCTTACCCTCAACCAACAGTAAGGGGGACATGTCTGAAAAATGTCTTGGTCTAAGACCTTTCTTGCTGCCCATAGCAACCAATCAGAGAGCCCCCTTTAATTTTTTCAGAGCTTTATATGAAATGAAAGGGGAACGCTTACTGGTTGCTATGGGCAACAAGAAAAATTTAGACCAAGACCGTTTTCAGACATGTCCCCCTAATTATCTTAATACTTAACTTTTAATCTATAATTCTATAAAATATCATAGCTATCGTAAGTGTAGTTTAAAACCACAGTGCCAGTATTCTCATGGAGGGAAGACTTATTCCAGATTAATCAATAGCCAGGTAGATATATACTTTACAAATCAGTACTTCCTCTGAGAATGTATAAATGACAAACATAGTTATTGTCTATTGTCTTACTATTAATGTTAGGGAAGATCTCTCCTTAGGGAGAGCACCTATATAGGTGTGTGGAGATTCGAAATTGCCTTTTTGCACTCTACAAAGCAACTTAGAATCTCCACACACCTAAATAGGTGCACTCCCTAAGGAGAGATCTTCCCTTTCTGAACTACTCATTGCCTCCCACTCAGCCAAGCTGGCATCGCTCTGCTCTGTACTGACGAGGGACAAACACCCCGAAACGGCTGTCTACAGATGAGTGATTCTGGCTTGGCCAGATATCCCTTCTTGCTTACCAAAGATCCAGTGGGTCAAAAGCAAATTGAGGATTCGTTACATCCAAAAGAGGGCGCTAGAGCTTCTCAGCTCCTTTCCCATAATGCCTTGTGATATTAATGTTAGAAAATACCACAAATATGCATGTAACCAGGTGAGAACCTAAAAGAGAAACATGTAACGCCACCAGAAAAGCTAATACGGTAACCGAAAACAAATGCAATTTGGAAAAGAAAATGAGACAAACAAAACACAAGACTACAGACATAAAAGGAGGGAGTGGGAGAGAGGGGAGGGAGGTGATAGAACATAGAACTTATGACATTAGTGAAGACCAATAGGAGACCCACGGAGCCCACACCTCGTTGTACAAGTCAGAGTAATTTTGCAGAAAGGCAGTAAGGCATTCTATTAGTTGGACCTCACAGATCCTCTAATGCAGGTCATGCAGAGACGGGAGTTGGGTCTGTTTCCAAAAGACTGCTATTAGACATTTTACGGCCTTGAGAATATACAGAAGAGGTTTTGAGGCCTTTTTAGAAACACCACGTGGAGGGACATTCAAAAGAAAAGTTAAATGATCAGGAGGGATCCTCCGAATAAGAGCTCGCTAACCTGTGACCAATAGGATTGAATACCAGGCAATTCCCAAAAATTATGGGTTAAGGAACCTGGGAGGGCACCAAATCTCCAACATGCCCTGGAGAGGCTGGGATTGAATCTGTGAAGTAATTCCAGGGTGTGGTACCAAAGCATTAAAATTTTATATTGGTTCTCATTATAAGTGGTACAGATCGAAGATTTAGCAGCCCTAAACCATATGGTCTGCCAGGTGCAGTAGGAGAGCTTCCTGCCCAGGAAGGACTCCCATTTGGACATGTACAGATGGTAAAATTCAGAGTCCAAAGGGGGGTAATTGAGGATAGCATAGATGGCCAAAATTAACCCCTTGGACAAAATCCCCGATTTACACAGCCATTCGAAAGGGGTAGGTGTCAATAGTGAGAAGCCGACAGTGAGTGTTTGCATTAAATGTTTGATTAGAGGTTCGAAAACCAGGACCCAGGACAGGGAGGTTAAATTTGTCACGAAGGTCCGTGAATGGGATAAGTCCT
This sequence comes from Phyllomedusa bahiana, assembly GCA_025379985.1. Lineage (NCBI taxonomy): Eukaryota > Metazoa > Chordata > Amphibia > Anura > Hylidae > Phyllomedusa > Phyllomedusa bahiana. The sequence goes on from JAODAL010083747.1 coordinate 6,645, forward strand.
CTGTTACGAAAATGAGCAATGGAATAAGTTGTTCTACTGCCATGGCGTGAGGAATGAGCTTGATGTACTAGCAGGTAGTAAGGAAGTGTAGAGAAAGGAGGATATCGGACATGCTTTAGAAGCTAAAGGGAACTTGGACTGACAATATTTCCATATGGACTTAGTGACGACAATAGGGCCTAGTAATGCCTGGGGTTAGGGAACGTCTGTATTGTGCCAAAGGAACATATTTGCATGGTAGGGGGCCAACCATAATTTCTCAATTTCCATCCATTTGAAATTTGCTAGAAGGGTCAACCAAGCCGGGACAGAGCGTAGGTGCGTTGCCTAATAGTATTTCAAGATATTGGGAGCATCTACACCTCCTCTATCTTTTCTTACCATCAAAACTGCTTCTTCTTCCCGAGACCTCACTCCCGCCCTGCTACAAAACACCAGTGACTGTCTGCCCGCTGTCTCTGACATCATGTCCTCTCTCTATTTCACACTAAACCTCACTAAAACTGAACTTCTTGTTTTTCCACCATCTACCAACCAACCCCCATCTGCTATTTCACTCTCAGTGTGTGGCACCACCATAACTCCTAGGCAGCAGGCCCACTGTCTTGGGAATATACTAGATTTTGACCTGTCCTTCACCCCTATATTCAATCCCTTGCCCGCTCTTGTCATCTCCACCTCAAGAACATCTCCAGAATCCATCCTTTTTCACTGTGGAAACAACCAAACTCTTATTGGGGCTTCATTTTTTTCTTGCTTGACTCCTGTAAGTCCCTGCTTATCATCCCCTCGTGCAAACCTGCCCTCCCAATCGTCCCCCAATGAAGCCAGGCTTGAATTTCTTTCAAACCACTATATTATGCCTCACCCTTGCATTTACTGCACGATTGCCCTTCGGGGACAGAACAAAATTTAAAATTTATCACACTCCCCATAAAAACCCCCACAGTGCTGCACCCCCACTCTCCTCCCCCATCGGGCCCCCCCACCCCCCTCCGCTCTGCGTGGGGATCAAAAAAGACCCCAAAAAATCGAACCTCCCATGCCCCTTCAGATTTCACACTGCGCACCCTCCTCTGAACATCCTCCCATTACCATAGGCACAGTCCAGCCTACACAATTTTAAAAAATGTCCTGAAAATCATCTTCTTAAGGGAGGGCCTACAAGATCCCTAATTCCAACCCTCACCTTCTACAACCACTTTGTCATCCCAAACCCCGGGGACCCCCAGACAATACGTTATAATGTCTGTCTTTGGGGGGGTTCACATGATTTTTATGTAAACCACCCAAAATTTTTAAAAAAGGGGGCCATTTAAATTAGCAACCCCTCCCCCCCTTGTCCCCCCCTGAACCCCTTTAGATGTAACTCTTGGAGCAGGGGCCCCCCACACCCCGTCTCATTGTAAGTAGCTTTCGCGGTAATATCTGGTTTTCGTTCTTATACCCCCTACATTGTAAGTGCTGCGAAATTTTTGGCCATATAAATAAAGATTTTATTATTATTATTATATTATTATTATTTTTTAAAAACCTCCTTACAACCTTTGGGGACCATGGGGCCATATAAATCTAAGAACCGCTGCCTGCAAGGACTTCCCGTGTACCCAGGGGTCCAGGACTGGGAAAATTCTCAAAAAAGAAAAAAGGGTTTGGGCAATTTGCCCAAAAAGAGATATTGGGGATATGTCCATTTTGGGCGGAGAAACCCCTTCCCTGGAAAAAAGGGGGGGGGGGGGGTTGGGTTTTGGGAAAATAATTTTTTTTAACTTGTTTTTATTAACAATTTAACATGTTTAAAAACATTCCCAATAAGGAACAGTGGGGAAAAATTTGGGAAGGGAGGGGTGAAAAGGGGAGTAGGGAAAGAAGGGATACACAGTATGAAAATGATGCAGTACTATATCAAATTGAAATAATTATCAACCCAAAAAAACCAAATGGGGACTTTCCGGGGAAAGGGCCACCCTTTATTTGTTTTCCCGTTTTGGTTTAAAAAGTAAAAAAAAAGCCCTAAAAAAGGGTATTTGCGCTGGATTAGATCATCTATACGGACACCTGGAGAGGTACTGAGGACGACAGGTGCGACAGGAGCACCCATTATCACCCCGGGAGTTCAGGAGTTTGAAACTCCGCCTGGCTTGGACCGCGCACTGCGGAGCGCAGGGACTTGCTGTTATCAGCCGCGGCTACACTGCATAGCAAGACACGCTCAACAACATCACTTCAGCTGCTCGAGAGACGGCCGGCGAGCGGGACTGGACGGTGACTTACCCGGGAGGGGTTGCTGTGCAGAGGAGGCGAGCCGGAGCTAGTACGCCTGGAGAGGCACTTCCCCCGCCCATGGACTGCTGCTGAGCTGCGAGTTGGCGCTGGGAAGCAGAGAGCACCAGACACTGACACGCCACCGGTGCAGACAACGCTTTTGCAGCGGGGCGAGGACACGGAGACCTGAAGCGACCGGGACACAGCGGAGACGAGTCGGAGACCGCTCTTGTGAAGCGCTGCCCTCTGTTATCGTGGGGAGCCGTTTGTCCACGCAGGTACTGTGCCCAGGGACATCGCAGCGTTCGAGACCTGGGAAAAGCCTGTGGCAGGAACGAGGAAGAAATACACGGCTCACTACAAATCACGGGCCCCTCATTAACCCGAATCACACTTTGGGCTCATAGGTTTTCGGGCCGCGGTGCACCAGCTTCTCCGTGCCCCCCCCCCCCACAAGCCCCTTCTTTGTCGTTAAGTGGCGGGAAGGGTTGGCATTTTGGGGCTCTGGTGCGCCTTCTTCACTACAACGGTCCCCTACATCTCTCCCGCCTCATCTAATGGTTGGCGGGAAAGTCGGCCATCTTGAGCTTCTGCTATTTTTAGCACTGTGAATGCAGACTTAGGGTTCATAGGCCACACAGATTGGCGGTAAAAGGAAAGAAGAGAAAAATTTAAATCTGAATATATAGCTCGCCCGGGCACAACAACACAAATATCAGCTGAGGACATTTCTCTCTGAATCTGCTTGTCGACATGCCTAATGCATAGTGCTCTCTAACACCAACTGCTCAATGGGCTGCCAGCTATCTAACCTACTTAAGCAGGGAGAATTTGGGGGGGAAACCTCCCCACATAGCACTAAAACTCTACGCTTGGGGTTAAAACCCTTTCTTTTAGTTTTGAAAACACCAGACTGCAACAGGGGTCTCTAAACTCACTCTAAAACCCCTAAGACCCGCAACCCACCTCCATCTTCGGGAGGACTCAAAAACCTCCTCTGCCAACCCCTTACCGGCTCACATGGTTGCGTCGGGGGGGGGATTTTTACAAAGCTAAAAACTAGTTTATGGGGAAGCGTTTTTTGCAATTCCAAGCTTGGACTATTCCCATCCCGGGAAAAAAATGTTTGGAAATTTTTCATATTTTAAAAACCAGACAGTGGGGGGGTATATCTGCAAAACGTTTTAGGTTTTGAAAAGATGCGGGGAACCTCTGTGGTTTATAGGAATTTGCTAACACCTACGTATTTCTCTTTGCAAATTGAACCGCCCCCAAAAAACTGGTACCCTTTGCTACATTGCAGTAGGCATTGTGGTTTCCCTGGGACAGCCCACCTCCCGTCCCATTGACTGCTGGAAGCTGTTTCAGAAAAAAATTGCAAGAACAACCCGCCCTCTCCTAGGAATTTATCCCGTAATTCAATTTCGGTCCTCATTGGAACTGCCACTACAACTTTTCATTTGGCTAGTGAAGGACATTTCTCCTCCTTTGTGGTGGGGGGACGTTTTCTCACCTTTGCATCACATCCGCTGGGAAGACCATCAAGGCCCCTAGATCTGAGAACTCTTCACGCAAAAAAGACATTTGCAAAAGGACTTCGGACAGTTGGTTGCCACTGGTGCAAATAATTTTAAAGCTTGCTGGGTGTTTTTTGGGGGAACCCGTAAGCATTGCCCCAGGGGAACCCTCTGCCCTCTCCTTTTTTTTTTCTCCCTTTTCCCATATTCCCACTCTTCCCCCCTCCCTACCCTTCTTCCCCCACCTTTCTTTCCCTCTCCTCCCCCCCTCCTTCTCCTCTCCCCTCTTTTTTTTTGTTTTTTTTCTCTCTCCAAATGCACTCTCCGGGGGTTTTGTGAGGTGAAACTAAAGCTTAACGCCCAAAAAACAATTTGAATTCTTGCTTCTCAAATTTTTTCAATAATTAGGGGGCACTGACATCCCAAAATCCCCCACACACCCCCTCCACCTGCTGAAAACCCAACTCAGAGGAAAAGGGTAATGGGCAAATACCGTCCAAAATCAAGCAAAAGACTCCCATTTTAAAGGCCCAATACCCCAAAAAAAAAAAAAAAAAAACCTACCGATTCCACTCGAAGGGAAAGGGAGAAATAAATGAAACTCATGCTCAGGGATTGCCTTTTCGGAGATTGGCGGTTCACCCAACCCGGAGCTAATTCAACAACACCATGCCCCACAATTTTCACCACTTTTCTCCCACACTCCCTCCCGAC
>JAODAL010083748.1:0-11139 GCA_025379985.1 Phyllomedusa bahiana
CCTATGTCCCTTATATCGAACCCTTTTAAGTCCCGTGGATCAAAAGTGGATTTTTTCCAGTGGTAATTGCGCAGCGTGCAAAAATAATGACACAAATATGACACGCTCTGACGTGTTTCAAACTTCGGATGGAACAAGGGAGTTCCGGATCCGTCATTACATCACATGTAGCACCAAGAATGTAGTTTACATGGCTCAATGTCCATGTTCTATATTGGCATTACCACTCGGGAACTTAAGGTCCGGATACGTGAGCATGCTCGGGACATTAGACTAGCCAAAAATTGCGATGACATCTCCCAATTGAAAACTCTCCTGAGACATTTTTTGAAGTTCCATGCGGCCGATGCCAACATGCTAAAAGTCTGTGGCATTGATGTGATCCCTCTAGGCATTAGGGGCGGCAATTATATGCAAGCATTGGAACAAAGGGAGACCAAGTGGATCACCCTTCTTGATACAATGGCGCCGGATGGACTAAATGAAAAATTAAACTTTGCCCCATTCCTATGATCTCATGACATTGTTATGAGTGGTCTCCTGTGACTCCTCTATCCATATGCATTTTTTAAGTTTATATTTTGTAATATGTTTTGTTTCATTTTTAATCATTATTTTTTTATGTCTCTTCTTCTCGTTTTCTTTACCAGTATCCACTTGTGTGTGAATCTATACTTCTTTGAGAATTATACTATTGCTAGTGAAATCCCTATCTGCAATAACCACACTCTGAACACAGCGATCAAAGGACGATATGGAAGATCGATAACTGCTGCGACCTCCCTATACATATTCTGTGTCCGACGATTGTGATAATTTGTATTTATATTTGTCTGGTTGGTTCATTGGTGGCTAGTGTCTTAGATTTGAATAGCATAATCACAGCGCGGGGCTGTGCGCGTGCGCCGTGTGGGGAGCTTCGGCGTCTTCCCGGCTGTGGCGTCCTCGAACGCGTGGCGCGCATATACGGAAGTGTAATGCTTCTGCGCATGCGCGCCTCTGCAGGACCGCCGGAAGTGGGGCAGTGACGCGGCTCCCTTCGAACACGGCGCGCGCCGTGGATTAGCTCCAGCTGAGTCAGGTATGGGATCTCCTATTTATTGAGTATCACACGTCAGTTTTGCATACCCCCTGAGGAAGCAACACCTGTGCGAAACGCGCTACCCATAACATCTATGGTAAATATGTTGGATTAATTGGATGACGCCTGCCTAATATTCCTGCATTGGGCCATATATATTGTTAATATCGGAGCAGCGATTGATTACATGTCAATACTTTACAGGGATTCAGTTACTAAACTACCTTGTCAGTGTTTGCTGGTCTGTTATTTGGCCATGTTATTGCATGGGGATATATGCTGATGCGTTACATATGTGTTTACAGCTATTACTTACATCTACACCAATTAGATTTATAACCATATATTACAATTTCTGGGACTGTGTGCTCGCTTGGTTTTCTTTGGTTATTTTCTTCTTTACACCGTAATTATTCTTTCATGAATTTTAATATTTGTAATTTAATAAAGCTACTGATATTTTACCCTACACTCTCTTGAGTTGCTTTTTGGTTTGAATATGGATGATTTTGAGAGGGGTATGTTATGATAGGGGGCTTAACACTATTATTTACCCAGCCTAGAGATGAGGTTTTCTGGATATAGCTATGTTTGGATTATCTCATATCTATCTATCTATCTATCCCATATCTATCTATCTATCTATCTCATATCTATCTCATATCTATCTATCTATCTCATATCTATCTATCCCATATCTATCTATCTATCTATCTATCTCATATCTATCTATCTATCTATCTATCTATCCCATATCTATCTATCTATCTCATATCTATCTATCTATCTATCTCATATCTATCTATCTATCTATCTCATATCTATCTATCTATCTCATATCTATCTATCTCCTATCTATCTATCTATCTCATATCTATCTATCTATCTATCTCATATCTATCTATCTATCTATCTATCTATCTCATATCTATCTATCTATCTCATATCTATCTATCTATCTATCTCATATCTATCTATCTATCCCATATCTATCTATCTATCTATCTCATATCTATCTATCTATCTCATATCTATCTATCTATCTCATATCTATCTATCTATCTATCTATCTATCTATCTCCTATCTATCTATCTCATATCTATCTATCTATCTATCTATCTATCTATCTATCTATCTATCTATCTATCTATCTATCTATCTATCTAGGGTATCTGCTCATTTGCGGAGCTGGTTGCTGCAGGATCTTCGTGGCTGGTGCTTGGCAGTGGTGGTGACTTCTTTGTTGGGTCTCAGTGACTCTGTTTTACCAATGTATGGCGGCGCCCCCTACTGTCTGCAGCTCAGTACTGCACACAACCAAGTCAACAGGATCCTGAGTTAGAGCTTCTTGGATGCAGAGCAGAGGTCTTCCGGGTCTCTGTGATGGGGGATTATTAGAATTGTCAGTTTTGGGGGAGTGGATTTTCCCCTCTAGGATGAGAAGTGAGGATTGGCCCTTTTCCTCGGCTGTGTAGCCTCCCCCTGTGCCTGTAGTGAAGGGGGGATCCTCACATTGGCCTCGGGCTCTGCTTCTTCTAATTACAACCCTGTTCACACCCCTAACATATAAATGGAGCCCCAATTATTTGTCACATCCTAAAAGAGTGTCCTTTGGCGACATTGGGTTGGGACACATTTTATATTCCCAGTATAGAATAGTGCAGACCAGAAAGAAATCTTATATAGCCGCGCGGTCTGCTGCACCGCCATCCGACACCACTTTCTGATACAATAATGCATCAGAAAATCCTCCCGACCTATCTGTCAGATAGAAAATAAATCCACAGCACCAAGGTATTTGTTTAAATTGGAGAAATTTTTAGTGTATTTAAAAAGTATTTACACAATATCTGACAATTACAATAAAGTTGTTTCCAAAAAAAAAAAAAAAATTCACAAAGAAATGTGTGTAAGTTTTTCAAATTCGTATGGCCAAGGAAATCGTGATCATTTTTTGTGGAACGTTTCGACTAAACCCTTCAGTCTTTTCCCTGATCACTAAAAAGAATGACCTGTAAGCCACATGCAGTTATACAAATAATATGCAAAACAATTATCCATAAAGGGGAAACAAATGAAAAAAAATAAAAAACCCGGAAAATAAAAAAAAAGAAGCAAGGAAGAACAGAATAACCAAAAAAAAAGACAAGAGAGAAACAAAGAAAAAAAAAAAAAGATTAATGAAATGGAAGAAAACAGGGGATAAAAAAGGGGAAATAAAATTGGAAGGTAAAACAACTCCCCCATATATTATGAAAGCACGGGAAGGATAGGGTATGGAATACTATAAAGAGAGTGGATTAATCTAAGGGGGAACAAAAAGAAGAGTCAGATGTAGTAGATATACTGCAGTTGGAAATATAGGGAAGGGAAGGTGTCTTACCACATCGGCCCGCGGGAAAGGGGCAAGACTAGGGAGAAAAAGGGGGGAAAAATAAATTTGTGCCCCTTTTAAACATCCTTCATTCTTTAACCCCCATTCCACCAATTTCACTCTCACACTGGAGTCAAAGTTTGTACACATCCATACGACACGCGAGGGCATTAAACCCACAATGACCTTCCCCCATATCCCACTTGTCTATCCAAGAAAATAGTTTTTTGCTAGCCCTCTTGCCCTGTGCTAAAGGATAATTACTTCCTATTTGGCGTTTACTTTTTTCTCCAATTTCAGGGTACCGCCTGGGGCCCCAAACGTGCCCCTCCCTTGCAAATTTGTTTATGGCATCCTTTGAAGGTCATATGTCTAACCCATTCATTTTTTTCCCAAAACATGCCATTCAGGGCACAGATACATTGATGATGTTTTCGGCATATGGGGGGGATCGGCCTCATATCCAAATTTCCATTCACCTAAATTCCGGGTACCCGGACTATCCTTCCTCTCCATCAAAAACCCTAAACAACAATTTTCTGACAAAAGGGGTCCTAAAACTCCAGAAGGTGCCCCACGACAACTTATATAACAAACCCCCGAAAGGAATTACCTTTTACACTTAGCGTTGCATCCATCACACGTAAAACAGCACTACCTTTCTCCCAGTTCACGGGGTCCAAAGAATTTTCAAAACCCCCAACGCGATGGGACTTGACAAAAGGCCCATGATTTTTTGATAGGGGCTACCCTAACCCCTCATTTCCCAAAACTAAGAAAACCTCATACTACTAACCCCAGGGCCCCCCCCATTTCCCAAAAGATGTATTTTGTTAACACCTACCACCCCTGATGCCCAAACTACAACCCAACATAAGAAAACTTGGCTACCCATGCAAGGGTTACCCCCAATATTCCAGATTTCCCAAAACCCCAGAAAGGATTGCTACAACACCGAAAAATATGGGACCAACGTACGAGTTGATATAGGTCCCTCTAAAAAACTGCCCCCCGCCCACACTTTTTCCCCTAAGTGGGTTCTTTTCCCGTCCCTTTACTGTAACAATTGCTAAATGTCATCAAGGGCGAACAGTCTACACCCATTGACTGGCACTCCCAAAAACGAAAGGTTTTTTTACCTGTGACTTTTGCATGTAGTCTATTCCCAAAATGCCCTTGGGATCATCTACGTTGGGAAACAACCCAACGTTTAAAGACCGTTTTCCCTCTCTAAATCCAATTTTTGGGAAAAAGATCTGGCTTCCCCCCCCACCCACTTTTTTGAAAAGGACACCAAATAGTCAATTACGATACCAATTCTTGAACATTTTAAAAAGACCCCGACGTGGCGGTAATCATACCCTTACTAAAAAAACGTGAGGCAATTGGATACACCGCCTGGGATCACTACACCCAGGTGGGGCCCCAATAGGAATGTGACTACATTTTTTGACCCACTTTCTTTTTGGGCCATTCCACATTGCTATTTTAAAAATTTTTATTACTTCATTAACGCATTAATTTTTTGTCCCCTTCTTTATTGTCATTTCATATATATGCTACTATCTTATGTCATAACGTTTCCTTTCAGAACCTTAAGAATGCCGCTTATATTAATATGATGGGAGATTACCCCCCCTCCGTTTCAAAATATTGTATTCTCATTCTCTGCTAAGGGTTTCCCCATATCGTCATTTTCAGCATAACCTACCTTGTTTTGTAATTCTGTTGCAGATTTGTTTTTTTTTTTTTCACCGATGTTTTCACTCAATATATATACACCAGGAATTATTAATGTCTTACTACTGCTCCCCCATTTAATTTCCTATTGTAACATCTTCATGTTTTCCCTTTCCCCCTTTTTGGGCGGCCTTTCTCTACTTTCCCCTCTTTGATCTGAGCCTTAACACTTCCCATGGCTTTACTGCGCCTGTGCCCTTTTCCCCTACCCACCACCCGTGCCGCTTGCTGAACGCCGACTTTCCGACTGGGGGCAGCGCCCGCTTTTCTTCCCAGTCACACCGCGCCTGCGCGAGATTCCTCATTTTTTGGGTGCGCCGGGGTCCTTATTTAAAGGGAGCCCGCGCTCGAGCTCCGTGGACCGCTACACTCCCTGCCTCGGCCGCATCCCCCCCCCCGCCATTTCTCTTATGCACCGCTCTCCGGGAACTCTCTTTCTCCCCCCCTTTACCAAGACCATTCCTCCATTACTTAATCAGTTTCCATGACACAATCTCATTTCTCCCCCTTTTCCCCCCATAGTCTTGCCCTATCCCCCGGGCCGAGTGGTAAGACACCATTCCCTTTCCCCCCCTATATTTTTTAACCCGCAGTATATCTACTACATTTGACTTTTTATTGTTCCCTTAGATTACATCCACTCTCTTTATATATTCCATTTCCAATCCTTTTCCTGCTTTTATAACTATATGGTGAGTTGTTTTACCTTCCAAATTTTTTTTTCCTTATTTACTCCCCGTTTTCTCCATTTTACTTATACTTTTTTTGTTTTTTCTTTTTTCTCTCTTTTCTTTTTCTTTGGTTTTTTCTGTTTTCCTTTCTTTTTGTTTATTTTCCCGGGTTTCTTATTTTTCTTTCAATTTGTTTCCACTTCAGTGGATATATTTTTTGCATATTATTCGTATATACTGCATTTGGGTTACGTGATTCTCTTTTTGTGACAGGGTGAAAAGAATGAAGGTTTTAGTCGAAACGTTTTCCCCAAAAAAGCACGATTCCCTTTAGCCCTATCGATATTTGAAATACTTACACACATTGCTTTGTGAATTTTTTTTTTGGAAAAACTTTATTGTAACTTGTCAATATTGTGTAAATACTTTTTAAATACCATAAAATTATCCAATTTATAAGCATAACCTTGAGTGCTGTGGATTTATTTTTTCTTAGATTTTTTGGGGGGGAATTACCCCTTTCCCCAAACACCCAGAACTGCCTAGGCACATCATTTTTTTAATTAATGTCGATAGAAGCAGGGTTGGACTGGCCCAGAGCAGGTAAAACCCTTGCTGGGCCCCACAGCATTGGAAGCCTGGGTCTTCTTCACAGGGAAAAAGATGGAGAACGAGAGACAAAGTCCCTGGGGCGTACCCTTAGGGTGGACACCAAGAATCATCTCCACTGGTGACCCCAAGAATCAACTCCACTGGTGTACCCCAAGAATCATCTCCACTGGTGGCCCCAAGAATCAACTCCACTGGTGGACCCCAAGAATCACCTCCACTGGTGGACCCCAAGAATCATCTCCACTGGTGGCCCCAAGAATCATCTCCACTGGTGGGCCCCAAGAATCATCTCCACTGGTGGGCCCCAAGAATCACCTCCACTGGTGGCCCCAAGAATCACCTCCACTGGTGGGCCCCAAGAATCATCTCCACTGGTGGGCCCCAAGAATCATCTCCACTGGTGGCCCCAAGAATCAGCTCCACTGTGGGCCCCAAGAATCCACTCCACTGGTGGGCCCCAAGAATCAATTCCACTGGTGGGCCCCAAGAATAAACTTCACTGGTGGACCCCAAGAATCAACTGCACTGGTGAGGCCACAGAATTCCACCCACTGGTGGGCCCCAAGAATCAACTGCACTGGTGGCCCCAAGAATCAACTCCACTGGTGAGCCCCAAGAATCATCTCCACTGGTGGCCCCAAGAATCATCTCCACTGGTGGCCCCAAGAATCAACTCCACTGGTGTAACCCAATAATCATCTCCATTGGTGGCCCCAAGAATCCCCTCCACTGGTGGGCCCCAAGAATCAATTACACTGGTGGCCCCAAGAATCACCTCCACTGGTGGGCCCCAAGAATCAATTCCACTGGTGGGCCCAAGAATCACTGCACTGGTGGCCCCAAGAATCAACTCCACTGGTGGCCCCAAGAATCAACTCCACTGGTGGCCCCAAGAATCATCTCCACTGTGGCCCCAAGAATCAACTCCACTGGTGGACCCCAAGAATCAATTCCACTGGTGGGCCCCAAGAATCATCTCCACTGGTGGCCCCAAGAACGACCTCCACTGGTGGGCCCAAGAATCAACTCCACTGGTGGGCCCCAAGAATCACCTCCACTGGTGGGCCCCAAGAATCAATTCCACTGGTGGGCCCCAAGAATCAACTCCACTGGTGGCCCCAAGAATCAATTCCACTGGTGGGCCCCAAGAATCAACTCCACTGGTGGCCCCAAGAATCATCTCCACTGGTGGCCCCAAGAATCAACTCCACTGGTGGACCCCAAGAATCAACTCCACTGGTGGGCCCCAAGAATCAACTCCACTGGTGGCCCCAAGAATCATCTCCACTGGTGGGCCCCAAGAATCAACTCCACTGGTGGCCGCAAGAACGACCTCCACTGGTGGGCCCAAGAATCATCTCCACTAGTGGGCCCAAATGTTCTTACTGTAGTATGGACACCTATCAGCGACCAATGTAGGCTCCCAGGAGATCTGGGTATTGCTGCCACAATAGAGACGCTAACATTTCCCCTCATTATGGTGGTATAGAAGGGACCTCCGGTGCAAGAACATTGTATCTTTTATATGGAATTGCAGGTTGGTGGCTTTAGGTCGTCTAGTGATATTATGTAGGTCCTCTGATATATGGCGGTATTATTTATCCCTTTTATCGTTGTGCTGATGTCCCAGTTTTCTGGTTGCAGGTATTGGGGGCTCCATGAATTCTTTTTACACCCCTGCTGCTTTCCTATCAGTTTGGATCGGTCTGTTCTATGACTGTCCAAGCTGACTTGTTCTCCTAGCAGGAGCTCGGCCACAGCAGGTGAGCGGTGGATTCGGGGAGAGTCGCCGATCACTGTGTACAGACAACACGGAGCAGAATGTTGTGAAAACGAGAGACACAAAACACACAGAGGAGGCGGATGCAGCGCCCCCGGCAGCCGCAGGGTGTTTAGTGCAAGTCATATCCAATGTATTCAGGATAAACGTGAGGCGTAGATATGAGGATTCGGCTCCAGAAGGCTCCACAATCCGACACCTGTCTGACGAGTCACCGGAGCCTGAAGATGTTCTGCTATAATGGAAACAGGTTTGTACAGGCAAAATCGCTCCCATTGTAGATAAACAGAACATTGCAATTTCACCAGATAGGTGCAGTTGACTTTTGGGACCACCAGTGGAGATGATTCTTGGAGCCCCAGCAGTGGAGATGATTCTTGGGGGCCACCAATGGAGGTGATTCTTGGGGGCCACAGGTGGCGTTGGTTCTTTAGGCCACCAGTGGAGGTGATTCTTGGGGTCCACCAGTGAAGATGATTCTTGGGACTCCACTAGTGGAGTAGATTCTTGGGGCCCACCAGTGGAGTTGGTTCTTGGGGCCACCAGTGGAGTTAATAGTTGGGGCCCACCAGTGCAGATTATAATTGGGGCCACAGGTGGAGTTGGTTCTTGAGACCACCAGTGGAGTTGAATCTTGAGGCCACCAGGGGAGTTGATTCTTGGGGCCACCAATGAAGCTGATTCTTGGGGCCACCAGTGGGGATGATTCTTTGAGCCACCAGTGGAGGTGATTCTTGGGGCCACCAGTGGAGATGATTCTTGGGGCCACCAGTGGGGAGGATTCTTGGGGCCCACCAGTGGAATTGATTCTTGAGGCCACCAGTGGGGTTGATTCTTGGGGCCCACCAGTGGAGTCGATTCTTGGGGCCACCAGTGGAGATGATTCTTGGGGTTCACCAATGGAGATGATTCTTGGGGCCACCAGTGGAGTTGATTCTTGGGGTCACCCTACACCCTACACCCTCACAGTGAATGCCGTAAAAAATACAAAAAAGTCACAGATTTGCAATTTTCATTTATTCCACAGCACATAAAATGGAATAAAAAGTGATCGAAAAGTCATATAAATGTCAAAGTGGTAGCAATGAAAATACCAATTCATCCCGCAAAAAGAAAAACCTACACAGCTCTGTATATGGAAAATTTAAAAAGCTATGGCTATCAGAAGACAGCGATGCATAAATATTGCTTTACACATATAAAAAACACTTTCTTTTAAGAGCTTCAGCATAAAAAAAACTACTTAAAAGGGGATCGCCGTAAATCATCTCAAACCCCCAAAGTAAAAAATAATTGTAGGGTACGCACGGTGTTCATATAAAAAAAAAAAAACACTACTAGGTTGCCCCTATTTTTTTCACCGACTTCCAAAAAAAGGGTTTAAATGCGAAAAAAGCCTTTCCCCCCCAAAAAAGGATACAAAAAACGTATCCCCAAAAAAACAACCCCAAAACACTCCGTACCGAAAAATAACAAAACTATGATTTCAGTCCTACGACGAGTGAAATTTGTTTTGTTTTTTAAAAAAAAAGTGTTTTTATTGTGTAAAAAGTTTAAAAAATAAAAAACAACAAAATTGGGGATCGTTGTAATCGTGTCGACCGGCGAGTAAAGTGGGAAAGTCATTTTTCCACATGGGGACCCCTATAAAAACCCCTGCCAGATTGCTGTGTTTTTTTTCAAAATGCCTAAAAAAAACCTTAAAAAAACATATATGAACCCCTAAGGGTCCCAATAAAAACACAAACTCCCCCGCAAAAAAAAGCCCTTAATCACTCCATATACAGAAAAATAAAAAAGTTCTAGCTGTCACCTATGACCACAAAAAAAAACCCAAATTTTTTATAAATGTTCTATTTTTAAAAAGTAATAAAAATAAAAAAACTACATAAAATTGATTTGCTTTTAATTGTACCACCGCAGAGTAAAGTTATCCTGTCACTTATCCCGCACGGCGAACGCTGTAAAAATGAAATCCAAAAAACAATGGCGGATTGTTTGAAAAAAATGTTTCATTTTCACAGCCTAACGCTAAAAAAAATTGTGAAACCCCTGGGGGGGTGATATCCCCCTGAAACCCGGATATATTCCTTAAGGGGGTAGTATGGGGTTTTTTTGGGTTGTTCTTAAGTTTTAGCCCCTTTAGGGCTCCGCAAACCGGGGAAATGGCGCCAATGAAATTTAAGAAAATGAGGCCCCCAGAGTGGGTCGCTCTCCTCCTCCTCCTCCTATTCTGAGGCTTGTGGTTAGCCAAATAGCGCACGAGGGCCACTATGGGGGTCTTTTTAAAAACGGCGTCTGGGGGAAACAATATTAATTGCATTTCCCTGATCACTTGACCTGTTCCCGTGAAAAAAGGATAAAACTGAAAACTACAAAAAAAAAGTGACATTTTTTTAAATTTCACTCCTCTTTTTCTTTAATTTCTGTGCAATTCGCAAGGGGTTTAAAAAACTCCCAATTTCGTTTTTAATACTTAAAGGGGACATTTTTTAGATGGATCATTTATAGGGGGATCTAAAATACAGGCCCCCAAAGCCCGAGCTGCACTGGGCCTAAAAAAATATATATATATGCAAAATTTTTTTTGAAAAGTGAAAAATTTCTACTGACTTTCTAAGCCCCCAAGTTGTAAAAAAAAAAAAGAAAATTTGAAAAATGATACCAACCCCAGTAACATATGGCAGATGTATTTCAAACTAATGGATGGAAAACATCGTCTTCATGCAAAAATTTTTGAAAATTTTAAAAAGACAAATTTTTTAAAAAATTTTTAAAGACTTTTGATATTTTTCACAAAAAACAGGGATTGTACGGACCAAATTTCTTACTAACTCAAAACACAAAGTTGATAAGAAAACAGATTTTTGAATACATGGA
>JAODAL010083749.1:0-11139 GCA_025379985.1 Phyllomedusa bahiana
AGTTGATTGGTTTTCTGACTTATTAACCGGCTGCATGGTTGGTTGGCTGTCCATTTGGTTTATTAGTTGATTGGGTGATTTATTGTTTAGTTGGTTGATTGGTTGACTGGCTGACTCTTTCATTAGTTAGTTGGATGGTTAGTTGATCAATTTAAAGGGGTTGTCTCACTACAAAGATTAGCTTTCAAAATGTAGGGAACAGTAAATGAAGACGTTTTCTAGATATATTGATTCGTTCATCTTTTTTTGTTAAGGAGCTACAAGTGATTTTATCACCTTCTGTGCTCTCTCTGGTTTCCCAAGTGACCGACCTATGTACTCCCCTCCCCCCACCCCTCCGCTGTTTGTTCTATCTGATAGCAGGGAGTGAAGTTATCACACAGGTCGCAGCAAGTGAGAGCTTGTGTGTTATCTGATCTTTCAGACAAAAGACAGTAATTACTACTGTTTACATTAGCTCAGAAGCTTCTCTGGACTTCAGAGAAGATAATTTATTTAATCTAGACTAATAAACAGAGAAGTCTGAAGATGGAGCTCATATGTTAATAACAGACAGCTTGACCAGGGAGTGACAGAGCAAAGCAGCATTATTTCATTCATGCATCCTATGAAACTTTGAGATGAGACAACCCCTTTAATGGTTTCGTGACTGGCTATATGGTTGACTGGGTGATTGATTGGTTAGCAGCCCATTTGGTTTATTAGTTATCTGATTTATTGCTTGGATGATTAATTAATTGGTTGGTTGGTTGGTTGGAAGGCTGTTTAGTTGATTGGTTGATTGATAGGTTGGCTTCCCCTTTGATTTATTATTTGTTGGCCAGGAAATTCAATTCGTTATGGGTGCTTTCTGAGATAGTGACTGATTGTTGTTTGATGATACTTGGTTCAGGGATTTGGCTATTTGGTTTGATGGTTTGGTTTACTATTGGTTGACTGGTTTGCTCACCGACTATACAATTGGTTTGTTGGTTGATTGGTTGGCAGCCCATTTGGTTTATTAATTGGTTGCCGAATTCATTGTTTGGGTGGCTTTTGGATCAGATGGTTGGATGGATGGTCGATTGATTGACTGGTTTACTGACTGGCTATATGGCTGGTTGGATGCCGATTTGGTTTTACCAGTTGGTTGGTTGATTCATTATTCATATTCATTCATATTGATTCATTATGTTTGGTTAATTGAGTCATTTATTAGTCAGTTGTCTGGCTCTTTGATTAGTTAGTTTGATGGATAAATAGTTGGTTAGTTGATTGGTTGACTAGTTTGCTGACTGACTATGTGGTTGGTTGCCTGCCTGCCTATTTGGTTTGGTAGTCGGTTGGCTGATTCATTGTTTGGGCACTTAATTGGTCATAGGCTTGGATGCTTGGTTAGTTGATTAGCATTTGGAAATAATTCATATATTCCTTGACTGTCTCTTAATGTTTCTAGAGCTGCAGATAGGTTGTTGTGTTGAATATATGGTTAGTTGGTTGGTCGGCTGCGCATTTGTTTAGTTGGTGAATTCATTGTTTGGTTTGTTGATTTGCCGGCCAGCTGACTCTTTGATTAGTTGGCTGAAAGGTTGGTTAGTTGAGTGATTTAGTGGTTTGGTGACTGGTTTTATGGTTGAGTGCTTGCCCGCCCATCTGGTTTATGTTTGGTAGGATGAGCTCGGATTTTCCATGCTATTTCTGTCTTTGTGTTTGTTTTGGAGTGGTTACACATCAACTGCTTCTGCTCTTTGCATATCAGATGGCCATGCTGCACAGCCTTGGTTCATTGAGTGAGTTGGCTACTTGCTGGTCTCTTTATGAAAGTGCCTGGCTCGGCACCATGAGATCTTGTTGAAAGTGAAGCTCCTTTCGAGTGTGTCTTGTGTTTCATGGCCTGCTTTATTTGCATGTTCTCCTGTCTGGTCCTGTTAGGTCAAGTTCTAATGTCAGTGCTTTTAGAGGGACTGAGGCTAGGAATTTGCCAGTATTCTGTCTCAGTCATCCAGCATCTCCTATGGATCTGATCCTGGTCGGTTTCATCCAGTTCTATTGATTGTAGCAATTGGTTTAAGTGTCGTGCCCAATTCATTTGAAGCCTTGGTTTCCCCTTTGATTCTGTTTCTGTCTAAAGGGAATGTGTCATCAAAAAATGAGTCATTTTTTAAGAAATTTTTAGTTGTTTTTTTAATTTTTCATATCACTTTCAATATTTTTTAATAATTCTTAAGTTCTGCAGTTTTCACTTTGGCTACTAGGCCTTGTTTGCACTGCTTTAACAGCAGTCAGAGAGATGCTTTACTAGTAGCTTCATACACATAGGAGATTTAAAGGGGTTTTGCCACGATGTAATGTTGACGTGGGATCCTCCAAAATGGGTATTTAATCACTTTTCTAAATATATGTCATTACAAAAAGTGAAGCCTGTGAGAGCTACAGCATTGCTCAGTCCCCCTCAGGTTCCTGAAAGTTTACATTAGACACGATGATCTGGCCGTACTTGTGTGTTTGCACTTCTTATCTGATGACAGGGAACATGAAGGAGCTTGCAAGGGGCTGGGGAGAAAGTGCAGTGTATGAGTCTGTCTGCTGTATAGAGAATCCACTGGTTGTAATGTTATTATTTGAGTAAACTTTAGAGACGCTCCCTCCTTCCTCTCTGCTCTCTCTCTGCTCACCCCCTCCCTCTCACCCCTGCAGCGTTCATGACTCAGCATGCTTTGTTTATATTCTCCTCTGAGCAAATAAGAGGTAAGGAACTGACTTCATGGCAAAACCCCTTTAAGACGGACTCTGTCCCATTGACTTCTATAGGAGAGTTTTCTAGTCATGCTCTGTGACCTGGGAAGAGGTCAGTGTACAGGGAGGTGAAAGGGTGAACTGTGATCTCCTCTTGTGACTGGTGGATACTGTGTTATCTATTCACACTGGTGTCTCCTTTCAGTTTGACCCTCTTTGTGCTGATAATGAGCAGACAACTGAGAATCTTTCTGTACAGAACAGGAAGTGTGAGACTATTATTAGGCCTAGTGGTCAAAGTGAAAACTGCAGGAATATTGAAAGTGATATGGAAAATAAATAAAAAAATAATCATGGGGGCGTGGCCTGCTATGCTGCCGGTGAGACACACTTAAAAGAGCTCCTGCAGGGCAACTTGCTGAATTGGGGTTAAAATCCGCCATAATGGGGTCCAAACGGAATAATAGAAGAAGTAAAGCCATACCAGACCGCACAGAAGACGAGGTGCCGATCTCTAACTTCTTTGCCCCCCTGGCTGGCCTGCGTTCCTGCTCCGGGGATCGCTCGCTGGAGCGGGCGCCATCTTCGGAGTGTGAGGAGGGGAAGAAACTTCCGTCCAGCAGCTCAGTGAAGCGCGCAGCGAGGAGAGCGCGACAGCTGGATTTGCACCCGCTCACCACCCGAGGCTCCTTGCGCGCCGAGAAGCAAGCGGAGGGGAACGGAGAGTGCCTGCATCATCCCGTGACGGGGACAGGAGCGGGTGAAGAAAGCCCCGGGGACGGCGCTCAGGTACATAGTGCCGTGGCAGTGCCCCCCGCAAGCCCCGCAGGTCAAAATACTCAGCGGTGCAGCCCGACGCAGCAGTGGGAGTCCGGGTCAGCAGGTGTGCGGGCTCCGACACCAGGGGACGGGGTCCCACGATTCCCGAGAACCCTCGCGGCTACTAGCGATACCCGGCGGCCATCACCGGGTCCCGCTGAGAGCAGGGAAGACGCGCCACGTGGGGCAGCCATTGAAGTGGAGAGCAGGGGAAGGGAAAGCCTGACAACACCACCTGCAATATCTGCTCGAGGCTCTGTAATGGAGGGGGGAATGAGCCCATCATTATTCCACTCCCAAAGCTCTACTGCTTCACCCAGTTCACAGCCCATGGCCTCCTCTCCTGCCAGACCCCATCTAAATCCCCCAGGCCCTAATCAATCACCCACTGAAGATGCCCCTATGCTGGACACTCCTGGCAGAATGCCATGCTTGCCTGGTGCTTCCTCTGTTACCTGCATCCCAGAGACTGAAGCATTGGCAGCACTGCAGGGCCACCCAGAACTGAGGGCGCTGTTGTCATTACTCCCTACTAGGAGCGACTTAAGTGCCCTGGCCCATGACCTAAAAACTTCATGGCGCAGTGAGCTTCAACCTGTCAAGACAGATGTCTCACTACTGAAGCATAAAGTTAAAACACTGGAGGAACAGTACGAGATTGTGCAACACAAGCTGACTAGCCTGCAATCCTCTGTGGATGCCCAGACAAACCTCCATCAAAATCTAGTTGATCACATGGACGATCTTGAAAACCGTAACCGGAGGAACAACATCCGCATTCGCGGCCTCCCAGAGTCTGTGAGAACGCAAGACCTTCCAGCTACACTTACTAGATTGTTCAATGAGCTCCTGGGGAAAGAAGTAACAGCCACGATTGAAATTGATCGGGCGCATCGTGCGCTACGTCCGCCGAGCGTTGACGAGGCAAAACCAAGAGATGTCATCTGCCGCATACACCATTTCCCGATAAAAGAATCAATAATGCAAAAGGCAAGACGTGCCACAACCATCCTCTTTGAAGGGTCTCGACTCGCCTTATTTCCGGACTTATCCAGGCGCACACTCCGTCTACGCTTCACACTGAAACCGCTGCTGGCCGTCCTGCAATCTCACGGCATTCCATACAGATGGGGCTTCCCATTCGCCCTCCAGGTCCGAAGAGGAGAGGAGATGCTCACGATCCGGGTTACCCCGGGGGACTTTCCCTGCGTTCCTGACTGACTGGACCTTCCCGCTGTTCATTGGCAGACTGGGTATCTATGTTTTCCCCTCCCTCAACAGGTTACAGCTTCGGATCACAGGGCTCGCATAAACGACAGAGCTCGCAGAGGTCGCCACTACCACAGCGTGATCGCAGGCCCCCGAGACGTATGACAAGCCGTGAAGATTTCAGGGACTCTGAGGGACCCATCAGGCCCGCGGATTGTCTGTGAGCGTATTTAAACATGCTGTTCCCTTATATGCTCTTATATAATGCCTGATTTACGGTCTGAATACTGGTAACCCCACAGGTCTGGGTACCTTGCCATCTTCGTCACTGTCCTCTCCATCCACCCCCTCTTCCTTTCTCTTTGATTCTCTTCCCACTCCACCCCTCTCTTCCCTTTTTACCAACCCCCCCCTACTTTTCTAGCCCTTTACCCCATTCCCCCCCTCTTTTTATTTATTTTTATTTTATTTATTTATTTATTTATTTATTTATTTATTTTTTCTCCCCGGTCTCCCTTTCCCCCTCTATGTTGTAAGGCAAGCCTACCCGCAACAACTGTTGATGTATAGTCCCCATCAGTCCTAAACCGCCATGTTACTCATGGCTCATACGGATATGTCTGCCCAACTGAATTGGTATGTGTCACGTACGCGCTCACCAGCACGTGACTGGGGGGGGCCACTGTAATGGGTAGACTTATATCCACTCGAGCTCACCTCCACTCAGGTAGCAAATAAAGGCATAAATCGTACCACAAGACAGTCCAGCCCCCCAAAATCGTCCGCTGCCACCCCCTTCCTTCAGTTACAAGATACAGAAAATCAAAAAGGGCTCAGCAGGAAGGTATCTGAGTCCTCACCGATTTCTAAAAACACGTAAAAAATGCTTACAGGTCAACTCACTGCTCTCTCAGTAGTTACCAAAGAAAAAAAAAATCCTTCAAAGAAATTGGGTCCGTGCAACAACAAGAGTTAGCGAATTACTGTTACCTTTAATATAAAAATGATTTCAGTGCTTACATCGACAAAAATATGAAATAACAATAATGACACACACACAATACAGTTTTTAAAATAAAAGGAGAAAAATGGAAAACTCCACACTTACAAGATGTTTCCACGTCCCGGGGTAAGGAGAAATTAGACACAGCTCACTTTAGAAAGAAGGACCCCGTAGCTATGGAAAAGAATAAAGGGGGGCTGGGCCATTTATACCCAGTCAGGCTGTCTCATTGATTGCTTGAATTATAAAAGTAGGTGGGTTTACAGAATTTTCTGGGGAGGGTTGGTATTTTTGTTCCCAAGGGGGCACTCACGGACTGCCTCTCTGGGCAGACAAAGGAAACCTTTTTTCTCTCTCTGGCGGGAAGATGTGTTTATTTGCAAGCTTTTAAAACTAGGCTTATCAGATCTGCTGTCCCTAGATACAGGAAACAGGGCTGCCATAAATGCCTTTCTTTTAGCCAGATGGCCAGAAACTTTCTCTCTCCTGAAGAATGGGGGAAGGGGAATTTCACCATCTTAACTGCAGGATTTAGTGATGAGTTATAATACATTGAATTTTCAATACTTGTACATAACACCTCCCCCTTTTGGAGCGAGCGTGGGGGTTGGCTCACCTGCCATCCCCTGAGCCCGCCTCTGTACTCCCCAGGGAGAGAGACCCTCGGCCTTAAACCACACTCCATGCCCTTCTGTATCTGAACCATCAGACATCGGGGGTTGGAGGATTTCCCGCTGGGCGGCACACATCACACGCTACATGGGGGGAAAAATCACCTTTAATTGACCGGGCTCAAAAAAGTCTTACCCACCTCAGCCCCCGGGGAATAAACGTGGCACAGATGTTCCCGCAGTTTGGCCTTGGCTCCAACAGCTTGGAGCGAGCCGCCAATACACTCCCTGAGCTCGGATACACCTACAGGGCAGGTAGGAGCATACATTACCGGCTTGGATACACTTCTACTATGTATGACAGATTGACATGCATCATTGGATTCAGGCACACCCCCTGAGCTGTTGGTACTATGAAAACAGACTCAGGAATGGCCCTCTCCCCATATTACCATCTGGGACACACCCTCAGGCTTAGATACATTATGATTGTCCACAACAGTTTGAGATACACCCTCAGGTTTGGATACATCACTAGTGTCCATGGCAGTCTGAGATACGCCTCCCGGCGTGGATAAATCATGATTGTCCACAGCAGTCCAAGTCATGCTGGCAAGCTTAGATACAGGGGCACCCAGCATTACAGGCTGAGATAGGTTATCAATGTCCATAACAGTTTGAGAGTATTGTGGGCTGGGATACATCAAACACAATACAAGTCAGTTTCTCCTCAGGTGCTGGAGGGTCCTTGATAGGAGGAGGGGTGCTCAGGTTGCACATCACTTGCAGAGGGGGGGTCGGCAGCAGCTGGGCTCTCTGTGCTGGCCACAACCTGTGACCTCTCCTCAGCAGGAGGGGGGCTAGAGGGGGCTGCAGACTCTTCCACCTGCAATGTGATCTCTGCAGAGCATTGCACCTTGGGCTGGTCAGCCGACACACAAAACTGAGGATCGCAGGCATCTTGACTATGGGTCACAGAAGGGATATGAGGACAGTCACTTTGCACATTACGCATATCAGTAGATCATTCAGAAGCACACCGCTTTTATACTTCCTTTCCCATCTGGGCACGTTTCAGAAGCATGGTACAGTCTCTGTGGGGAATCATAAGTCGGGGTTGCTGGGGTTGCTTTCAGAGGGGGAGCGGTACCAAGTAATATGGAATAGGGGATAGTGGCAGAAACACCCACTTCTCTCATTCCTCGGCCCGCTCCCCAGTCCAGATACACACAAGCCATGGGTATAGCAGAGCGGACCCCGCCAAATCCAGTCAGGGTCATGGCCTTTCCCGGAATAATATTTCTTTGCATCCACCATCTCTGGGCGCACAACAGTCACCTCTGCTCCATGTCCTTGAAGGCCATGGCGACTCTTCTGCCCCGGTGACAGGTTGAAGGTTATGCCTTCTCCTTCCTGCAGTCCAGTTACAAGATAGATGGAGGGGCCTGCTACAGGGGGCGTGTGGGCATCGGGGGACTCCTCCGCTTGTCTGGACAAGTGGCCTAACATGCCCCACTTGGTTGCAGATTTAAAAAACCTGCGCATGTCCATCAATGGGCGTGTGAGCCTTGGGGACCCAGGGGGGTACTAGGGGGGGGTCCAGGGGGTCGATGTGGAGGAGCAGGGGGATCCCCAGCAGGCTTACCTCTCCTCCAGGTGGACTCAGGTGGTCTCCGGGTTTCTGGCATCCTGTTGGTAACATAGGAGTCTGCCAGGTCAGCTGCGTCTTTGGATGTTTTGGGCTTCCAGTCACAGACAAACTGACGAACATCGGCAGGACAGAGATGAAGAAGCTGCTCCTTGATCATCAGATTTAACAGGTCATCAAAGCTGGAAACAGAGAGTCCCTCCACCCACTGCTTGCAGGTGGTACTTAAGCTGCTCTCAACATCGGCGTAGCTGTCAGTGGGACCTTTCTGTAGGCTCCGAAATTTTCTGTGATACACCTCCGGAGTGAGGTGATATTTCGCGACCAGAGCCCTCTTTATGGCATCATAGTCCCCGTCTTGCTCTGGTAGGAGGTCCGAAAAAACCTCCAAGGCTTTTCCTCTTAGTCCTGGGGTCAGATATCGTGCCCACTCCTCTTTGGGCAGATGATATTGCCTACAAGTCTTTTCAAATCCTCGTAGGAACACATCCAAGTCCCCATTCTTTTCCATCACAGGAAAGTGTTCCAGTCGGGGTTTCAACGGGTTTGTATCCTGGGCATGAGGCCGTGGCAAAGCCTCACCCCTTTCAAGTCGTGCCAGCTGTAGCTTGAGGTCCCTTTCAGCTTGACGCTCGGCCGCCTCTCGCTCTCTCTCAGCTTGACGCTCAGCCGCCTCTCTCGCTGCTTGACGCTCGGCTTGACGCTCAGCCGCCTCTCTCTCTCTCTCAGCTTGACGCTCAGCCGCCTCTCTCGCTGCTTGACGCTCGGCCGCCTCTTTCGCTGCTTGACGCTCGGCTTGACGCTCAGCCGCCTCTCGCTCTGCCTGTTGGAATTGCAGGATAAGCTGGAGGCGCACACTAGGGTCACAAGCGCCCAGTTGCTACAAAGCCATGCCCAGAGCAGAGGGCCATGCCCCCCTGAGAGCTGCGCTGGGGGGTCCTCAGGGGAAATTACTTCAGGCGCATACTCCGTCAATTGGACCTGTGCGTTGTCAGTTTCGCTCTCTGACGCCGCGTCCGGCTGCTGCAGATCGTGCTCCACGAGTTCCAGGATCAGCTGGGCCTTTGTCTTTGCCGCTGTAACAATATCTCTCTCCTCACATAGGCTGACGAGATATTCTTTAATGCTCTTCTTGTAAAGGGGTTTCCATTTCCACAAAGCAAACCCCCTTTCCAAATAAAAGATAGAAAAGAAAAACAGGGAGGGGAAAATGATTGATGTGTGTCAAATAAAGTAAGCACTGCGTTAATTCTTGTAAGACTGGTGTTTAATCTTCACAAAGATACAGCCAGTCTTTTTGTGCAGGGAATAATGCTTAAACCCAAACACTAATGTTGCAATAAAAGAAAAATATCCCCGCTTGCCACCAATTTGTCACGTACGCGCTCACCAGCACGTGACTGGGGGGGGGCCACTGTAATGGGGTAGACTTATATCCACTCGAGCTCACTCTCACTCAGGTAGCAAATAAGCATAAATGTACCACAAGACAGTCCAGCACCCAAAATCGTCCGCTGCCACCCCCTTCCCTTCAGTTACAAGATACAGAAAAAACAAAAGGGCTCAGCCGGAAGGTATCTGAGTCCTCACCGATTTCTAAAAAAACGTAAAAATTTTTACAGGTCAAAATCACTGCTCTCTTTAGTAGTTACCAAAGAAAAAAAACAATCCTTCAAAGAAATTGGGGTCGTGCAACAACAAAAGTTTTGCGAATTACTGTTACCTTTTAATATAAAATTTATTTCAGTGCTTACATCGACAAAAATATGATAATAACAATAAGACACAACACACAATACAGTTTTTAAAATAAAAGGAGAAAAATGGAAAACTCCACACTTACAAGATGTTTCCACGTCCCGGGGTAAGGAGAAATTAGACACAGCTCACTTTAGAAAGAAGGACCCCCTAGCTATGACACAGAATAAAGGGGGGTGGGTTTTACCCAGTCAGGGTTTCTCATCTGATTGGCTTGAATTAGAAAGTAGGTGGGTTTACAGAATTTTCTGGGGGGGCTTGGTATTTTTGTTCCACAAGGGGCACTCACGGACTGCCTCTCTGGGCAGACAAAGGAAACCTTTTTTTCTCTCTTGGCGGGGAAAGATGTGTTTATTTGCAAGCTGTAAAATAGGCTTATCAGATCTGCTGTCCCCAGATACAGGAAACAGGGCTGCCATAAATGCCTTTCTTTTAGCCAGATGGCCAGAAACTTTCTTCTCCTGAAGAATGGGGGAAGGGGAATTTCACCATCTTAACTGCAGGATTTAGTGATGAGTTATAATACATTTAATTTTCAATACTTGTACATAACAGTATGTGTTCTGTGTCACTGTCCAATTTGGAGTTCTTGCTCACTTGGTTTAACATATCTGTACAGGTGAGCATAAGTTCTCCCACAGGCATGTACAGTCATGTCCCCCACATAGGTCGGGATTTCAGCGTAGCTCGCTGGTCCCTAGCAGCTCTTTTGCTGCACATCCCAATTTCTGTGTTAATGGAGTTGGTTAGTGGAGTTATGTTCAACTCCCCTCGAGTTTACTTTGTTTCATTATTTGGTTTCTGCCGACTGGAAGCGTTTCGGAGAGTGCCGAGGTCCCCTTTATGGTCGCATGAGCTCTTCTCTTTTCAAGTGCCATGATGACGATTAAAATCACCTCCTTCAATGTGAAGGGGCTTAATACCCCAGAGAAGCGCTCTCGGATCTTATATGAGATGCACAAGGCTAGATCTCATATACTATGTCTGCAAGAGACACACTTTAGCAAGTTGCACCTTCCGACCCTGTCAAACAGATATTACCCTGTCTGGTGCCATTCCAGTAATGCAGACTCAAAAACAAAAGGCGTAGCAATTTTAATACATAAATCCCTCCCACACCAAATTCTGGAAACCAAGCAAGATCCTGAGGCTAGATATATCTTCATTAACTGTAAAATTCAGGGTACCCCTAACACAATTGCAAATGTATATGCCCCAAATCAAGGCCAACTGTCCTTCCTTAGCAGAGCTCTAGATGACCTCACATGCTTTGCGCACGGAGAAATAATCTTTGGGGATTTTTAACGTGGCGTCCGCCCAGAGGGGATTCCCTTTGGACAATCTGTTTTTTCCTCGGAATAAAAAATTTTAAAAAA
>JAODAL010083750.1:0-11139 GCA_025379985.1 Phyllomedusa bahiana
TGCGTTCTTTAAGTTCAAAGTTTTAACAGAGATTAGTCCCTGGGTTTTGTTTGGGGTGAGAGATTGGGTTTTAAAGCTCGTGTGCTCTCTCTAGTTTTATTGGATGAATGGGGGTTCGCCCAGGGGAGTTAAAGATAGTAGTGTTATATTTCTTACATTTCAATCCCTTGGATTCAGGAACCCCTTTCCACCGAGTTTCGGCGTCCCTGTTGTCAAGATCCCAAGTTGTTTATGTTACCCGGATAAATTTGGATTTGTGAAGACACTTGTGTTTCAAACCTTTAATATCTTCGAGTTTGTCATGTGCTCCCTCCAGGTCGTCAACCCGATCTGCCATTTTTTTGAGGTCGGATCCCCCAGCAATTCAGTTTGCATTTTCTTTGATTTCAGACACCAGGATTTTTAAAGTATTTGTCCAGATAATTTTTTCCATTCTGGAACATGGGGGGTGACCCGTTGACAATTGGACTTCCATATAGTTTCAGGGAGGAAGTCCAATGAATCAGGAGATTTTGTTAATGCAATGGCGAATGAAAGGGCTCGCATAGGTTCGCCCTAATTTTGAGGGGGATTCCTGACGTTTTTTCCCACCTTGGGGGTTTTATTTTTTTTGATGACAAAAAAGTGGAGAAGCAGAAGAAGGGGGAGGGCCCAGTAGTAAATTTAGACTGTAACTTTGCATTTTATTTGTGAACCCCTTTCCCAGATTACTCTTCCCCGTTGTGTCAGATGTATTTTGGAAAGCAATGGATTTTTGCAGCGCTGTTGCTGTTTTGGGCTTAAGGAGGGTGATTTTGTAGATATTAAAGGGCCGCGTCCCCCTCTGTGGTCTTTGAAGGGTGAAAATTTTGTCGTTTATATATTTTGGGGGCCTCAAGTCCCCTCGATACTCTGTTTACCCTTTAAATTCCCTGGATCGGTAACTCCCGTTTTTGCCGATCTTTTGTTTTTGCCAGGGTAGCGCCGTGCAGGCTATATGTATGGAGAATCCCAAAATGGCCGCCGCGGCTCTAGTGCCGCTGGTAATGGCTGTCTCCCAGGTCCCCTTAGTTTCAGAGCTGAGCCAAGTGGGTCATAGGAAGCAAGGAGCCCTTATCAGGATGGGCAGAGGTCTCAGAGATATCTCCCCTAGGGTTTTCTGACCTTTGATGATTCGTTGGGGATAGTGTACCTCCGTGCACCGCTCCGGGGACGTTTCGGGACCACAGCAGTGCGGCTCCCGATGTGACCCAGGGACCTCGCGTCGTTCCGCAGCAGGCAGGGATCAGGTAAGCCAGTCTCCTTCAAGGCGTCTGTGACCTCCGGAGTTCCGCGGCAGCCAGAGCCGTGGTCGCGCCGTCCTCCGTCTCCTCCGCGCCAGTCCCCCGCGTCACCGGGGATCTCCTCCGTGTGGGCCTGGAAACCCCGGGGAAAACCACGCGCTCCTCTATGTGAGCCGCCCGTGGGCGCCGCAGTCCCGCTTGGTTCTAGGACTGCGTTCAGTTGGGTCTTGGGCGCTGTTATGTTCTGTACAGTTCTCTCATGCCAGGTTCTAAGTGCCGCAGCTTCCACTAAACTACCCGGGATCTTCAGAGAGCTCCGTTCATGCGGCCATCTCTCTCGGCGCCAAGCCACGCCCCCATTTCTTACTATCTTAAAGCACAATGTGTCCCGGGAAAACAATCTCTGAATCACATGAATAGGTTAAAGTGTCAAAAAGTTATTCTCACATAAAGTGACACATGACAGATTTAAAAAATGGGGCTCTGTCAGAGAGGCCAAAACTGGCTCCGGCGGTAAGGGGTTAAGAGACATTGGGACATACTGAGAATGGACACTGATTTGACTGATGTTATACCAGAGCACCCTCAGGTCACATACAGACGAGGAAGGAGTCTAGGTGATAGTTTGGGTGTTACAGTCTTTTAGTTCCAAAGACCCCCCATGACTCCTGCTGGGGAGGCAGCCCAAGGGGTGTTTTAAATGTGGACACTTTAAAGCCTGTAAATGGGTTAGACAAACCAAAACGGTACTTAGTCACCGGACGGCTCGTGAGTTTAGCATTAGGGACTTTGTGAACTGTAGCTCTTCCCGCGTCATATACAAAGTGACATGTTCCTGTAATTTGGAATACATTGGGAAAACAATAAGACCCTGGAGACAACGGATTCTCGAACACATTGGTGACATCAGAAATAAACGAGACACTCCTTTGGGTAGACACTTTAATCTGGTTCATGGTGGCAATGATACCTCGCTGCGGTTTGAGGCTCTTGAACTATTCCGGGTCTCGAGACGTAGGGGAGACATCGATAAGAGGCTCCTACAAACTGAGGCCAAATGGATCTTTAGGCTGGATACGGTGTCCCCACATGGCCTTAATGAACAACTTAACTTTAATTGTTTCATCTGATTATGATCATGCTCTAAGTATTAGGTGGCTTAGGGGGTTTATCTTTTTGTCTTTTTCTCTTATGATTACTATATACAGTAATGGTGCATGGTATATTATTGAATAACTGGTTTCCTCTCTAGGTCCCACCTGTGAGTTTTTACATCCTGCTCTCTGTAAGACATATAAATATATATTTAACATCTTTCTATCT
The DNA here is from genome assembly GCA_025379985.1 of Phyllomedusa bahiana. NCBI lineage: Eukaryota > Metazoa > Chordata > Amphibia > Anura > Hylidae > Phyllomedusa > Phyllomedusa bahiana. The sequence continues at coordinate 2,586 of JAODAL010083750.1, forward strand.
GTACCTTCCTTAGTACTTATCTGCCAGTGAACGTGTAAATGAATAAGCCGTAATTCCCGTGTCATTTAAATATATTACCCAATGGCACAGCGGCTACATTAAAAAAACCCCGACTGACCGGGTTTACACAAGTGCGCCTCTATTAGCAGCACTATGGTGTATAGGCAGGCTTCCCTTTGTATACTTGACGTCAGGGTTTGAGACTTGCCGCTCCGGTTATAGGCTGGTTAGAGTATTAGAGTGCGCATGCGCCGGATGACCTCAGACGCCGAATGAGAGGAGCGCGCGGTCTGACTGAGCTTAGACGCGCGCTGTGATGTGGCACTCCACATCGCAATATAGTTAGCTCTAATAACCAGAGCCCTGTAGACACGCAAGCAGCGAGTGGATGTAAGTATAGTGCTTGACCCATAGAGTTTTGGATCTGTTAAATATATGGGAACTTACTACTCCTATTATTGATTTTTGTCATAGATTTTGCTTGAACTGGAGTAATTCCAGCGGCTTCAACATAATGAGAACATTCTGGGGTGGATCTTTATGTTAAAATTCTAGACCCGGTTTAGCTCTCAACCCGACTGTAAGTAAGTGATAAGCTTTGATTTCACTTTGATATGGCTCCTAACCGGAATTGGTGAGTCAGATGGCCATTGCCATATATACAGCAGTATTTCATCAATAGATGTTTTTATGGGTGGTATTATACTTTTGATTTGGCTACTGCTTTGTGACTGTTAATTGTCGAGCCCCTCTACTACACTGTATTTAAGGCTAATATAATGGTTTTTTGCTCGCCCCTGATGAGTCCCCACGTATTGGGGTATGAAAAGCGTTGGGATTTCTAATTTGTATTATAGCCTTGGTCGTTATATATAATCTTTATCGAATTTTGGGGTACTTTTTGCACAGACAATTTAAAATAGATATACATTATTGTCCTGTGTATAGTGCTTAATAGGGACACTTTTCCCTTTAGGTTCCTGGTGGGGCCGTCCTTATTGGGACGATTATCCCACAAATGTGACAGGTAGCATTCCATTTAGGGTTTATGTATAGGGATAGTTATATTCACTTGTTTTGTTATTGTATTGTGGAGTATATTTGACTCCTTTTTAGTGATTTATAGTAAAAGCTAAGTTTGTACATTAAACAATAAACATTTTCATCATTCATCATTATAAAAAATTCTGGACTGTTTTTGTCTTAGCTGCTTCTTTAGCGATCCATTGTTTACAGCTCTTCTCCAGGCGATACGACCAGGGCTGAAGCTTCTCAGTCCGGGTTGCACATGCTCAGACATCACCTCTCCTCCCAGGAAGCTACTGAGAGTTCAAACCCCAGGTGCTGTCATTCTACTCCTGTCCTCTGTGCTCCTTAGTAATTAGTCAAACAGTGCAAATAAAATAAAAAAAGAAACCTCAATGAGGTCTGTGAATTGATAAAGAGAAATAAAATCCACAGGTTTGGCTCCTGCAGGGATTTGAACCGAGGACCCTTGTGCCTGGAGGCAAAAGTTTTACCTCTGATCTACAATGTAGCTACTTACAGATCTACACATAAACAGACCTTCCTTTGATTACAGAGAGGAAAGGCCTGATTATGTCATCCTGCTGGGTCACATGATATGCAATTCAAACATCACACACGCCCCCTTCTGAGCACACAGAGCTGAAGAGCTGGATACAATAGGAATGAAATGAGATTGTGGCAAAACCCCTTTAATCTACTATTACATGGATACCTGGGGTCACATGACCATGAGTTTTGTCCATACAGATACAGGGAGCCATTACTATGGACAGAAATGTGTACAGTTCCATTATTCCTTTCTTGATAGGGGCCTACTGCATTGGTAAACTAGGGGTACAGGATTGGAATTTTTAAATTATGTATATTAGAAAAGTGTGTGTTTTCCTGTTATACACATAATAAGAAAACCTTTATAAAACACATTATAAAGTCGAAAACCCCTTTAAGGTTGGAAACCCACTAGGGTTGGAGAAACCCTTTCCAGTTATTCTTGTGTAATTGGGGAACTCAGAAGACTGCGCTCCTTTTCGGTCAACAAAGACAGAGTAATATTATCTAAGCAGGCCTAAGTTGTCTTTTTGATAAATGGCTTTATAAAAAGATTGAAGGACCTTATTTTGTTTCCTTAGAGCCCCTTCCTTGTCTATCAATGAAACCTTAGGTGTGGATGATAGTGATTCTATAGAAAATTTTTGGTCTAATGACTTCCCTGGTTTGTTGCCAAATCTAAAAAGTTGAAAGTCCTGGGAACAATACATCTGCTCCTTCCACTCTAACCATATCTCATTGGCAGGGGTGCCCTAATCCACACCTCCCAACTTTTAGAGATTGCAAAGAGGGACACATCAAGCCACGCCTCTATCCACACCCAAACACATAACATCACACCAAGACATACCTCCAACCACGCCCAAACACATGACATCACACCAAGACATGCCACTAAGCACTCCCATCAGATACTTTTTTGAAAGCGAGATAATCAGCTTATATCCAAAAAATCTATTTCCTAAATGAAAAAGAGGGACATTCATAGAGTCAAGAGGGACAAAGGGTCAAGGGTTAAAAATAGGGACTGTCCCTTCAAAATACGGACACTTGGGAGGCATGGAATAGGTTTGCCAAAAATACATATTTGTGAGATTTTAAGCCTGCTGAAGAGCCCTAAATTGATTGGAAAAAGGGACAAGTGACCATCACCGGCAAACAATAACCACTATTGCCTCATACCAGGGTACAGGTCCTCCGTGAATTCAAAGAACATGGACATGGAAACCAATGTAGCTCTGTTCCCCACCATGCAAACAGAGTCCAGCTCAGAAGTCTTGCTGTAAAATCTTCAGGCACAACTGAGCTAGACTAATCGCTGGTGTGCACAGTTAATTCAGCTTTGACTACAAATCCCTCACCTAGTGGAATAATTGATAGGACTATTTATTTGGATTAAGTCACCAGAAGCATGCTCCCGGTCCATTGATTTCATCAGTCTTCCCTGCATGTTGACTTCCCTCACGGTTTATTGCTGAAATTGCCGTGGATTTCCATTTCCGTCCACTTGTGCAATTTTGTTGTGTTGCAGAGATCTAAAACCTTTCTGGCAAAATCATTACCTCTTACTCTTTGCATTATTTTGGGACAATCTTCCAAAATATATGTCAGATCCTAATAATGTATTTCAATAAAAACAGTCAAAAACAAGAGAAATACAAATTGTAGTAGCCATCAGCAGCGATTGTGGATGAATGACATGGATTCTGTACACTGTTGTCCCCCTCTTGTGGACTGCAAAATGTATTTGTTGTGAGGAAATCGAAAGTTCCATTTGAAAACAAGATGGCCGCCCCCACAAACTTCCGAACAAAATGGCCGTTCCCTGTATCTACAAAGTCTTTCCATAGACAGAACACTCCTCATGTCACAATGGAGCACTCTGCAGCCAGAGGCAATGATGTCATAAAGGAGCCCTGTTTTTCTGTGGGGGCTGCCATGACAGTTTGACAGAACAATCAAGGAAATAGCTGTAGATAGCAGTTCATCCATCTTGTGCAGGGGGTTTGATTGCACTCTCTCACATGGGTGCCTGAGTACATAAGAAAGGTGGAATAGGTGTGCCAAAAAGACAGATTTGTGAGATTTTAAGCCTGCTGAAGAGCCCTAAATTGATGGAAAAAGGGACAAGCGACCATTGGTCCTCCGTGAATTTGGAGAACATGGTCATGGCAACCAATTTAGCTCTGTTCTCCACCATGCAAACAGAGTCCAGCTCAGAAGTCTTGCTGTGAATTTTTCAGGCGCAACTGAGCTAGACTAATCGCTGGTGTGCACAGTTAGTTCAGCTTGGACTACAATTCCCTCACCTAGTGGAATAATTAATAGGATATTTTCTTGGGAGTAAGTCACCAGAAGCCTGCACCCGGTCCATTGATTTCATCAGTCTTCCCTGCAAGTGGACTTTTCTCAAGGGATATTGCTGAAATTGCCCTGGATTTCCATTTTCGTTCACTCGTGCAATTTTGTTGTATTGCAGAGATCTAAAATCTTTCTGGCAAAATTATTACTGTCATGGGTGCCCCGCAACACCATCCCACGGATGCGCCTGCGACCCGCATGTCGGGCCGCGGGAGCACTCGCTCCGATGCCCCGTACTTACCCAGCCGCATTCCTTTCTGTGTCTCGGTTTCCCAGCGCGCGCCTCTCCGTCTCCTAGGGCGCGCTTGCGCCGCCACAGTTAAGTTTAAAGGGCCAGCGCACCGGCAATTTCCTAGTGCCAGTCGCTGCCCCGATTTAAGCCTGCCCCTTCCTGGTCCCTGTGCCGGATCTTTAGTGCCATTATTGCATTTAGAGAAAGCGTTCCTTGCTTTGCCGTCATTACCGTGTACCGTAACTTTCTGCCTCAGTCCCTCGACCACGAACCTCTGCCGCCTGCCCTGACCTTACCGCCTGTCCCTGACTACGACTTCGCCTTACGATTCTGTACCCTTACGATTCTGTACAATGCTCAACCTCGGCTGCCGCTGCAAACAAGTCACGTCGGGGGTAGCGACCTGGTAGAGTCCCGGTGCAGAAAGTCCATCCCTCTTTGCAGAGGGCTCTGGTGAAAACCGGGTTCTACTTAGATTCCGCTCCCTGACGTGGCTGAATACCATCACTTGCGGTGGTCCAGTGGATCCACTACCGCTGTCCATGACAGTAAGACCTGGCCATGGATCCCGCCAAGGTGCCTCTGCCGTCCGACGCTGACCTCACCATCATCGTGGCTCAGCAATCATAACAGATCGCTCAGTAGGCCCAGCAACTCAGCCACCTGTCCGCCATGATGCAGCAGTTCCTTGCCACCCAGCAGCAGCAACCCGCTCCCGTGGCTCCCGCTGTACCTACAGCTCCCGCATCGTCTGCTGGTCCAAGGCTCCGTCTGTCAATGCCATCTAAATTTGATGGGGACCCAAGGCTTGCAGGGGCTTTATACTCTCTGCATATCAAACTGATGGGGAGTCAGTTCCCTACGGAAAGGTTGACGGTCGCATTTGTGGTCAGCATTCTTTCCAGGAAAGCCCCGGCCCTTTTGGACAGAGATGACCCGGTCCCGGCCAACCTCGTCACATTCCTCACCGAGTTCCGCAGCGTATTTGAGAAACCTGCCCGAGCTTCTTCTGCCGAGACTGCTTTATTAAATCTGCGCCAAGGACACTCTTCTGTAGGCGACTATGCGGTACAGTTCCATACCCTGGCCTCTGAATTATCATGGAACGATGCGGCATTGGCCGCCACCTTCAAGAAAGGCCTCTCTAGCCAGATCAAGCATGCCTTATCCACCTGTGACCTCCCTTCTTCCTTGAGTGACCTTATCTCTCTGGCCACTCGGATCAATGTCCGTTTTTCTGAACGGCGAGAAGAGCTCCGTCAGGAGAGCAAACCAGCCAGGGTTTGTTGTTTCCCTCGCCTTGCTCCTGTATTCCAAAGGCCGCCACAGTCGTCTTCCCTGCCTGCTGCCAAGGAACCCATGCAAGTGGACAGAGCCCACCTCACAGGAGCTGACTCGGCGGCATGAGGAAAACCTATGCCTCTATTGTGCCAGCCCCGAACACTTCCGCAGGAGCTCCCCGCTTCGTCCTCAGTATCCGGGAAACGCACGCACCTAGGCTATGTGGGAGAGGCGTCCCTAGGTGAGAGCAAGCCCTCTCCTTTTTTGACCATGCCCGTGCTAGTCGGATCCGGATCGGGAGTTTGGTTTCAAGTTTCTGCCTTCTTGGACTCTGGGTCTGCTGGAAATTTCATGGATGCTGCCTTGCTGTCTAGATACAACCTCCCCGTGATCCGCCTGGAGAAACCTCTTGCCATCTCCTCTGTCATTGGGGAGATTCTCCGTGATCCGGTCCAGTATTGGACCAAGCCCTTGTCCCTTCAAGTGGGGGCACTACATAGGGAGAGACTTGTGTTTTATGTGCTTCCTCGGTTCTCCTCGTCTATTCTTCTGGGTCTTCCGTGGCTGCAGCGGCATGCCCCTGTGCTCAACTGGGAAATGGGCGAAGACTTGCGTTGGGGGCAAGGATGTCAGTCTCACTGTTTGGTGGCACCCCGCCCGGTGCTTCACACTTCTTCTCCAGCACCATCTACACTTTTGGTGGACCTACGCGCTCCGTACCAAGAATTTTTTAGACGTATTCTCCGAGAAGCAAGCTGAGACACTACCTCCTCATCGCCCTTATGATTGCCCAATTGACCTGCTGCCTGGTACTTCTCCACCCCAGGGCAGGGTCTACCCATTGTCTGTACCCTAGACAAGGGTCTATGTCGGCCTGCATTAAGGAAAATCTCCAGAAGGGGTTTATTCGCAAGTCCTCCTCCCCAGCTGGGGCCGGATTCTTTTTCATAGAGAAAAAGGACGGTTCTCTACGCCCATGTATCGATTTGAAAGGGCTCAACAAGATTACCATAAAAATTGGTATCCCCTGCCCTTGATCACTGAGCCCTTTGAACAGCTCCGGGGAGCCAAGATATTTTCTAAATTGGATCTGCGGGGAGCTTACAACCTTATTCAGATTCGTGAGGGAGACAAATGGAAGACAGCTTTTAACACCTGAGATAGTCATTTCGAGTACCTGGTCATGCCATTTGGCCTCTGCAATGCTCCGGCGGTCTTCCAGAGTTCATCAACTCCTGTATACCTGTGTTGTCGTTTATCTGGACGATATTCTGTATTTTCCCCCGATCCAGAGTCCCACTTGGTTCATGTACGACAGGTCCTCAGCCATTTAAGGGCTAACCGCCTCTAAGCCAAGCTCGAAAAGTGTCTCTTCCACCAGAAAAGCCTTCCTTTTCTCGGCTATATTATTTGGGACGGCCGCAGATGGATCCTTCCAAATTGTCTCCTCCTGCAGGGGCCCAAAAGACCTGGGGGCCTTCAAGCTATACAAAATTTTTCCGGGGTTTTTCGCCCATTTTTATAGGCGTTCGTGCCTTTATTTTTTCCGCATTGGTGTTCCTAAGTGGCCTTAACCAAGAAAGGAAAAATTTCCGAAGCCGGCCCCCCCACGGCGGAATAAGCCTTCCTAATTTGGGAAGTCTGCTTTTCATTCCCCCCCTGTACCCCCCCCCCGGCCTGAACGGGAACCCTTTTTTAGAAGTGACGCCTCAGGGCGGGACCGGAGCTGTGTTTTCCCAAAAAGGGCCCAAAGGAAAGGGACCCCCGTGTGTTTAAAATTTTTCGAAGGAAACATCCATTGGAATGGGGGAATTACTGGCCATCAAATTACTTTAGAAGAATGGGGCTATCTCCTGGAGGGGGCTCATGACCCAGTCAATATTTACACCGACCACAAGAACCTCCTTTATCTTCAGATGGCCCAGCAACTAAACCCACGCCAAGCCCCCTTTGGGCCCTCTTCTTTTTCCCCCTTTTACTTTCTGATTTTTTTCCGCCCGCGGTGAAAATGTGAAGCTGTGCTCTCTCCCTGCCCCTGAGTGGTAGGAGTGAAACCCCACCCAGCACATCTTCCTCCTGAAAGAAAAAAATCCTGCTGCCCCGTAGATCTGCAACGGGATCCCTGGGCAAAATTTATGTGCGCCGGGGTCTTCAAAAAATCTGAATTTGGACACGCTCTCGAGTGGGAGGACAACCCCGGGGGGAAAAAATCTTGCTCTTTCTCTCCCCTTTATTTTGGGGGCCCGCCCGGTGAGAGACGTTTCCCTGAATTCGTGGAGTTTAAGCCCTTTTTGTGCCCATAAAAAATCTCTTTTTTCTCAAGCCGGCAGGTTGCTGCAGCCACACCTTTCCCCCCTGTCCTTGGGCCCCCGTGGCTATGAACTTTATTACGACCTCCCCCTTCCTCCTAAAACCGTTGTCGGGGGGGGTCACGGATCGCTTTTCTAAATGTCTCATTTTTCCCTCGCCTGGTCACCCTTGCTCCCCGTCTTGCCCGCCATTTTTCCAACACATTTTCCCCCGGGTGCATGGCTGCCTCAGCATATAGTTTCGGACAGGGGGGTCCAATTTTTTTCGAGGTTTTGGGCCCTCCCCCTGTAACCGCTAAAGTGAAATTGGTTTCTCTTTTTGGCCACCCCCCCAAAAGAATGGGGAAGGGAGAGGGTTAATCAATTCTGGGGTCTATCTGCCCACTTTTATTCTGCACGTCAAGTGCTGGGGCCCCAAACCCGTTACCTTGGGGAGAATTTTTCAAAAACTCGTTTGACTCGAGTCTGCTGGTTCCCCACCCCTTCTTCATTTTACAGAGACTTTCCCCGCCCACCATTTCCCCCTCTCTGTGCCTCTTAGGTCCCGGCCTGGGAGACCCGGTCCGGACTTTAAAAGCCCTCGGGATCAGACACCCAGTTTTTCTGCAAGGGTTCTTCCCCCATTTAAAAAGCAAGCAACAAGAAGAGAAACCCCCCGTCTATCTTCTCTCCGGAGACAAATATGGTTGTCAGCGAAAACATTCTTTAAGATCCCCGGTACAACTGGGTCCCGTTTCCTGGGACCCTTCGAGGTGCTGAAAGCATCAATCCCGTCTATAAGCCCGTCTTCCCC
>JAODAL010083751.1:0-11139 GCA_025379985.1 Phyllomedusa bahiana
GCCCCTGTATACCAATCCCGCACTGGGGTATAAAACCCCCGACCAGCGTTTACCAATCTGAATGGTGTATAAACCCCGGCACCAGCTGTATACCACATCCTGCACATGGGGGGTATAAACCCCCGCACCAGCTGTATACCACATCCTGCACATGGGGGGTATAAACCCCCGGCACCAGCTGTATACCACATCCTGCACATGAGGTGTATAAACCCCCGCACCAGCTGTATACCACATCCTGCACATGAGGTGTATAAACCCCCGGCACCAGCTGTATACCACATCCTGCACATGAGGTGTATAAACCCCCGGGACCAGCTGTATACCACATCCTGCACATGAGGTGTATAAACCCCCGGGACCAGCTGTATACCACATCCTGCACATGGGGGGTATAAACCCCCGGCACCAGCTGTATACCACATCCTGCACATGAGGTGTATAAACCCCCGGCACCCGCTGTATACCACATCCGCCTTTAGGTAATATAACCCCGGCACCCCCTTATACCATCCCGCAGGACATGGGTATAACCCCCCGGCACCAGCTGTATACACATCCTGCCATGAGGTGGGATAAACCCCCGCCCATGTACCCTCCGGGACAGGTGTATAAACCCCCGCACCAGCTGTATACCACATCCTGCACATGAGGTGATAAACCCCGGGACAGCTGGTATACCACAAACCTGCACATGCGGTGTATAAACCCCCCGGCACCAGCTGTATACCACATCCTGCAATGGGTGGTATAAAACCCCGGCACCAGCTGTATACCACATCCTGCACATGAGGGTATTTAAACCCCGGACCTGTATACCACATCCTCAAATTTAAAGTATAAACCCCCGCCACCAGCTGTATACCACATCCTGCACATGAGGTGTATAAACCCCCTGCACCAGCTGTATACCACATCCTGAACAGGGTGGTTATAAACCCCCGCACCAGCTGTATACCACATCCCGCACATGAGGTGTATAAACCCCCCCCCCCAGTGTATACCCATCCCCAATGGGGGGTATTTCCCCCCCCCCAGCTGAACCAATCCTCAATTGGGGGGGTTTTAAACCCCCCGCACAGCTGTTACCCAAAACCTGCAATGGGGGTATAAACCCCCCGGCCCCCTGTTTTCCACATCCCGACATGGGATATAACCCAGCCCAGCTTTACCCCTCCCCCCTGGGGTATAAAACCCCCCGGCCCCCTGATAACACATCTGCCATTAGGGTATAAACCCCCGGCCCCAGCTGTATACCTCATCCTGCACATGGAGTTAACCCCAAAAAAACCCCTGTTCCCAAAACCCCCCAGGGGGGGTTAAACCCCCGGCACCGCTTTATACCAATCCCACATGGGTTTTAAACCCCCGGGGGCCCTGTATACCACTCGCACATGGGTGAAAAACCCCGCCCCAAACTGTATACCACCCAAAATTTCCCCCCCGGGAAAAATTTAAAGGGGGTATATAAACGCAGTCCAATCCCTGCAGGATCCACAAAACTAATGTAAGATGTGAACACTGAACCCCAAAACAGTAATTCTGCCAAGATGGACTCTACTCACTGGATTGCTGACTGTCTCCATGTTCCTGTGTTAACCCCTCCGGAAACGTAAGAGCAGCACCTGAAAGACAACACACGATCAACAGCAGCTGGTAAAAGTGGCTGCTCCGCAAATAGGAGGAGCTCGGAGGTAATACAGGATGTAACTGGGGCAAGTACAGGATAAGTAATGTTTCAGTGACTGCACCCGCAGAATGTGAGGCAGCTCGGAGGGTAAAAAAAGGGTGAACCAGGGGGTTTTTAGTACAGGATAAAATGTTGTACAGTGACTGCACCGCAAATATGAGGAGCTCTGGAGGATAATACAGGTGAATCGGTCAGTAAGGATAAGTAAAGTATGTACAGTGACTTAAAACCCGCAGAATGTGAGTGCGCCCGGGGTAATTTGGATTTAATCAGGGTCTACGGATAAGTAATGTATTAAAGTGCGCAACCAGAAAAGTGAGGCAGCTCTGGGGTTTGGGGTTTTAAAACAAGGGGTAAGTAATGTTGTACAGTGACGCACCGCAGAATAGTAGGCAGCTCTGGAGGGGTTTAAAGGATTAACCGGATCAGTACAGGATAAGTAATGTATTACAGTGATGGGCCCCGCAGAATAGTGGCAGCTTGGGGAATACAGGATGTAACTCAGGATCAGTAAGGATAAGTAATGTATTCGTGGGGTCACCGCGAATATGAGGCAGCTCTGGGATTTTACAGGATGTACTCGGATCTTCAGGATAAGTAAAGTATACAGGACTGACCAGCAGAATAGTGGGCAGTTGGAGGATAAAACAGGGTTAACTCAGGGTCTCAGGATAAGAATTTTGTACGGGTGACCAGAGTTTTTGGGCAAGTCGGATTTTTTACGGGTTAACTGGTTTAGTACAGGATAAGTAAAATATGTAACAGTGACTGCCCCAGAATGTAAAATGCAGCTCTGGGGGTAATTCAGGTGTAACTCAGGCAGTAAGGATAAGTAATGTATGTACAAATGACTGCACCAGCAGAAATTTGTGAGGCAGCTTTTGGAGGATAATACAGGGTGAAAATAGGTTTTGTTTAAAAGGGTTTAAAAATAATGTATGTACCCGTGACGCACCCCCAAATTTTGTTTAGCGCAGCTCTGGAGGGTAAAACAGGATGTAACCAGGGGTCAGTACAGGGGAAGGGCATGTATGTTTCAGTGACTGCAAACCCGGGGAAAAAGTGAGGGGGCCCGCTCTGGAGGAAACCCTTGGGAGGGTGGTATTCAGGGTTTTATGGGTTTCTGCTTGGGGGTCGGCGGGGGTCCCATGGGTTTCAGGGGGCCGCCTTTTGCCCCACAGGGGCTTTTCAGGGGGGTTTTTTCCCCTCCTTCAGCTTTTTGGAGGGGGCACAGGGTTTTTTGCACAGAAAGGCCCGCAATTTCGGCTGTGCGAGGGGGCATATGTGTCAAAGGGTTTTTACGCGCTTTTTCCTCCCTGCAGGGGGAGATAATCAGGGACAAAGTGGTCACAATTCAACAGGGGGAGCCCCCCAGGGGGGATTTTCTTGGGGGGGGGGCCCGCAGGGGGCGGGAAAATATTGGGGAAAGAAGGACTTAATGTGCTATGCTCCCCCCCCCCCCCCCCCCAAATATAAAAGGGCGGCGGGGGGGGCGGGTGGGGAAATGTACGAGGGCCCCCTAAAGGGATTGGGGCCCGGGGAAAGGGGGGGGGGGGGGGGTCCCGGGGGTAAATCACCCGCTCTGGAGGGGGAAAATCTCACATTTCCCAAATACCCCATTTCCCTCTTTCCCCTCCCCCCCCTCGCGGCTCCTCAAACCCTCCCCCCCGCAAAGCCCCCTTCTGTCCCCGTCAACCCCCCCTTGGGCCCCTCCTCATCCCCCTCCCCCCCGCATTTCTCCTCATCCCCTCCCCCTTTTCCGGGCACGTCCCCTGTCCCCTCCCCCCCCTGCACGCTCCTCCCGCCCCTTTCCCCCCTGCACGTCCCCTGTCCCCTCCCCCATCGCACGCTCCTCTGTCCCCTCCCCCCTCGCACGCTCCTCTGTCCCCTCCCCCATCGCACGCTCCTCTGTCCCCTCCCCCATCGCACGCTCCTTTGGGCCCCCCCCCCCATCCCTAAAGTTTCCCCTTCCCCCCCCCCCGTACGCCCCCTTTCCCCCCCCCAGCCGCTCCTCTTCCCCTCCCCCTCGCAAGTCCTCTTTCCCCCCCCCCAAACGGGGCCGCTCCTCCTGTTCCCCCAAAAAAAAACCCCAAACGCCCCCGCTCCCTCTTAAACCCTTCCCCATCGCAAAGCTTTCCCCTCTCCCCCTTCCCCCCATCCCCCGCTTTCCCCACTCCCCTCCCCCACCGCACGCTCCTCTGTCCCCTCCCCCATCGCACGCTCCTCTGTCCCCTCCCCCATCGCACGCTCCTCTGTCCCCTCCCCCATCGCACGCTCCTCTGTCCCCTCCCCCATCGCACGCTCCTCTGTCCCCTCCCCCATCGCACGCTCCTCTGTCCCCTCCCCCAAACGCAACCCCCCTCTGTGGGCCCCCCCCCCATTCGCCGCCCTCTGTCCCCTCCCCCCAAACGAACCCCTCCCCTGTTTTTCCCCCCCCTTGCAAAAGCTCCTTATCCCCCTTTCCCCCTGCACGGCTTCCCCTTCCCCTCCCCCATTTTCAACGCTCTCTCTTTTTCCCCCTCCCCCATCGCCACGCTCTCTCTCCCCCCCCCCCCATCGCACCCTTTTTCCTTTTAAACCCCCCCCCCCATCGCATGCTCCCCTTCCCCTTTCCCCATGCACGTTCTCTGGCCCCTCCCCCATCGGGACCTTTTCCCTTTGTCCCCCCCCCCCAATTTGCACGCTTTTCCCCTGTTCCCCCCACCCCCATTTGCACGTTTCCTCTGTCCCCTTTCCCCATCGCACGCTCCTCTGTCCCCTCCCCCACTGCACGCTCCTCTGTCCCCTACCCCCAAACCCCGCTTCTCTATCCGCCCCCTCTATCCCCCCTTTTCCCCCCCCTTTGCCCCCCGAAAAACCCCCCCTTTCCCCCCCCCCCATCGCACCCCTCCTCTGTCCCCCTCCCCCCACGCACGCCCTCTTCCCCTCCCATCGCCCCCTTCCCCTGTCCCCTCCCCCCCACCGCACGCTCCTCTGTGCCCCCCACCCCAAACGCCCCCCCGCCCTCCCCGTTCCCCAAAAACCCCCAACACCAGCTCCCCCTGTCCCCCTCCCCCATCCGGGACGCCCTCTATCCCCCTCCCCCATCGCACGCTCCTCTATCCCCCCCCCACCCCCGCTCCTCTATCCCCTCCCCCAACGCAAGCTCCTCTGCCCCCCCTTTCCCCCACTCACGCTCCTCTGTCCCTCCCACCCCCCCACGCCCCCTCTATCCCCTCCCCCTTTTTCCCCGGGGTCCTCTGTCCCCTCCCCCACTGCACGCTCCTCTGTCCCCTCCCCCATGCACCTCCTCTGTTTTCTTCACCCCCCCCCTTTCCCCCCCCCCAAAACGCACTCTCCTCTGTCCCCTCCCCCACACCACGCTTCTCTGTCCCCTCCCCCATCGCACGCTCCTCTGTCCCCTCCCCCATTTGCACCTCCTCCCGTCCCCCCCCCCCAAACGGGAACCCCTCCTCTTCCCCTTCCCCCCTGCAAAAGCTTTTCTTCCTTCCCCTCCCCCCTTATGGCCCCCCCTCGACCGCTCCTCTGTCCCCTCCCCATCGCACGCTCCTCTGTCCCCCTCCCCCAAACGCACGCTCCTTTTTGTCCCCCCCCCCCCATCGCACGTCCTCTTTTCCCCCCCCCCCATCGCACGCTTTCCTTTTTCCCCTCCCCCAATTCCCCTGCTCCTTTTGTCCCCTTTCCCCCCTCCAAAGTCCTTTTGGGCCCCCCCCCCCCATCCCCTCGTCCTCTGTCCCCTCCCCCATCCCCAACCGTCCTCTGTCCCCTTTCCCCCACTTTCCCGCTCTCTTCCCCTCCCCCACTGGGACGCTTTCCCCTGCCCCTTCCCCCCCAAACGCCCACTTCCTCTTTTCCCCTCCCCCACTGCACGCTCCTCCCGGTTTCCCCCCCCCCAAAAGCTCGCTTCTCGGTCCCCCCCCCTGCCCCTCCCCCTTTGCCAACGCTCCTCCCATCCCCTCCCCCAATTTCCCCGTTCCCTGTCCCCCCCCCTATCGGGACGCCCCCCTTCCTAAACCCATCCCCCCAATCGCCCCTCCTCCCGTCCCCCTTCCCCCCCTGCACCTAACCCCCTGTCCCCTCCCCCATCGCACGCTCCTCTATCCCCTCCCCCATCCACGCTCCCCTCTTTCCCGCACTGCATGGTCTTTCCCGGGTTCTGCCTTATCTGGGGAAGGCCCAAAAGTAAAGCCCCCTACATTTTCCATTTAACCAGAACTCCAATAATCTGGCATCATCCAAGTCACCGGATCTCACATCCATCTACTGCAATGGATGACATGAGGACCCCAAAATTTGGCCCCCCCGAAAACCGCACAGGGCCAAACCGCGACGGCTACAAAGGCACTCGGGCACTCCCCAACCCCGGGGTTTTAAAGGGGGATTCCAGGGAAGGGAACCAGGACAAAAGGGGGCAAAACGTCGCGGGGAAACCCCGCACCGAACACCCGGGGGTTGCTATGGGAAAACGTGAACCCTAGCGCGCCCAGAAATGACCCGACAGTGGGGGGGTGAGCACCCGGTTTGAAAACCCTCATCCCCGGGCCCCTGCCCCCACGCACATCCCCCCACCGGGAAAAAACCCAAAACCCCCCCTCTAAAAACCACAGGGACCCAGGACAGGGGGCCCCCCAGCCAGACACCCGGGGCCCCGCAAGCCGAGAACCCCCCAGCCGGGGCCCCCCAGCCGAGACCCCGGGCCCCGAGGCCCGGGGACCCAAACCCCAGCCGGGCCCCCCCCAGGCCCAAAACACAGAGCCCCGCACCGAGACACAGAGGGCCGGGCCCCGCAGCCGGGGAAAACCGAGGGCCCCGGGGCCCCCCAGGGGCCCACACCGAACAAACCAGCCGGGCCCCCGCAGCGGAACCAACAGAGCCGGGCCCCGCAGCCGAGACACCCCAGCCCCGGGAGCCCAGAAAACCGAGCCGGGCCCCCCCGGGCCAAACGGGGGGGTGGGAAAAGGGGGCCCCCCCGCAAACCGAGACAAACCCGGGCCCCCACCAGACACCGGGCCCCCCATCCGAGACCCGAGCTGAGCCCCCCACCGAGACACCAGGGCTTGGGGGGCCCCCAGCCCCAGACAAACCCACCCCGCAGGGCCAGAAAACCCACCCGGGGGCCCCGGGGGCCCCGCCAGCCGAAAACCGAGCCCCAGGGCCGAAAACAAAACCCAGCCCCGCACCGGGGGACAAAAACCGGGCCCCGCAGCCCAGACAAACCGAGCTGGGGCCCCCCCGCACCCCAAAACACAGAGCCGGGGCCCCCCAGCCAGAAACACCGAGCCCGGGGCCCCGGGACCGAGACAAACCGGGGCAGACCCCCGGCAGCCCCAGGGCAACCGGGGCCCGGGGCCCCGCAGCCGAAAACAACCGACCCCGGCCAGGGCCCAAAAAAACCCCCCCCCCGCAGCCGAGACACCGGGCCCCGCACCTAGACACCGAGCCGGGGCCCCGCAAACCCAAAAACCCCGAGACACCGAGGCCCCCCCAAACCGAAACACGAGCCGGGGCCCCCCCAGCCGTACCGAGACACCGAGCCCCGCAGCCCATACCGAGACACCGGAGCCCGACCCCGCACCCCATACCCGAGAACTGAGGGCCCCCCAGCCCGGGTACCGAGACACTGAGCCAGACCCCGCAGGGCCCAATTTCCCGAGACACCCAGCCAGACCCCGCAGGCCCATAGAGAAAACCCCCGAGCCCCCCCACCCATACCCGGGGAAAAACCGAGCCAAAAAAACCCCCCAGGGCCCAATTTCCGGGGACACGAGCCAAAACCCCCACCGACGCCCAAAAAAAGCCCGCAGCCGGACCAAACCGACCGGGCCCCGCAGCCGATACCAAAAGACAAACCCCAGCCGGGGCCCCCGCAGCCGATAAACCCAGACACCGAGCCCAGGCCCCCCAGCCGATAAACCGAGCCGGGCCCCCCCCCGCGGCCCCAGACCCCCCGAGCCGGGCCCCCGCAGCCGGGAAAAACCGGCCGGGGCCCCCCGCCGAGACCAACCCGACCGGGCCCCGCAGGCCGAAAACACCCCAGCCGGGCCCCCCAGCCCCAAGGGCACAGAGCCGGGGGCCCCGCGCCGAGACAAAAGAGCCGGGCCCCCGGGACCGAACACAGAAACCGGGCCCCCGCACCCCAGACACCCCAACCCCGGGGGCCCCCGGGCCGAGCCAACAAGAGCCCCCGCCCGCCGATAACCCCAGAGAAAAAAACCCGAGGGCCCCCGGGAGCCGAGCAAACCCAACCCCGGGGAAGGCCCAGACAACCGAGCCCCCCAGCCCCGAGACACAAAACCGGGGCCCCCAAAAGGGCCGAGACACAGAGCCCCGCAGCCCGGACACCGAGCCCCGCAGCCGAGACACCGAGCCCCGCAGCCGAGACACCGGGCCCCGCAGCCGAGACACCGGGCCCCCCCCGGCCGAGACACCGAGCCGGGCCCCCGCAGGAGCACCGAACAGACCGGCCCCGCAGCCGAGACACAGAGCCGGGCCCCGCAGCCGAGACACCGGGCCCCGCAGCCGAGACACAGAGCCGGGCCCCGCAGCCGAGACACAGAGCCCCGCAGCCGAGACACCGAGCCCCGCAGCCGAGACACCGAGCCCCGCAGCCGAGACACCGAGCCCCGCAGCCGAGACACCGAGCCCCGCAGCCGAGACACCGAGCCCCGCAGCCGAGACACCGAGCCCCGCAGCCGAGACACCGAGCCCCGCAGCCGAGACACCGAGCCGGGCCCCGCAGCCGAGACACCGAGCCGGGCCCCGCAGCCGAGACACCGAGCCCCGCAGCCGAGACACCGAGCCCCGCAGCCGAGACACCGAGCCCCGCAGCCGAGACGCCGAGCCCCGCAGCCGAGACCCGGAGCCCCGCGGCCGAGACACAGGCCCCGCAGCCAGACAACAGCGGGCCCCGCAGTCCGAGAACACCGACCCCGCAGGCCGAGACACCCAGCCGGCCCCGCAGCCGAGAAAACCGAGCCCCGCAAGGGCCCAAACAACCCCACCCCGCAGCCGAAACTACCGGGCCCCGCAAGGCCCAGAAAAAACCGAGCCCCGCAGCCGAGACACCGGGCCCCGCAGCCGAGACACCGGGCCCCGCAGCCCAGGAAAAAACCGGGGGCCCCCAGCCGGGGGCCCCCCCGAGCCGGGCCCCGCAGCCGAGACACCGAGCCGGGCCCCGCAGCCGAGACACCGAGCCGGGCCCCGCAGCCGAGACACCGAGCCGAGCCCCGCAGCCGAGACACCGAGCCGAGCCACGCAGCCGAGACACCGAGCCCCCCCAGCCGAGACCCGAGCCCCGCAAACCCCAAACAGAGCCCCCCACCGAGAAAAACCGAGGGGCCCCCCAGCCGAGACAAAACCGGGCCCGCAGCCGAACCACCAAGGGGCCCCCCAGCCCCAGACCCCCGAGCCCCGCCCGGGGACACCGAGGGCCCCCCACCGAACACAAACCCCGCACCAAAACCCCGAGCCGGGGGCCCCCAGCCGAGCAACCGGGGCCGGGCCCGCAGCCCGAGCCCCCGAGCCCCCCAAAAACCCAGCACCCAGCCCCCAAACCGATAACCGGGGCCCCCCAGAACCCCGGCCCCCCCAGCCGAACCAGGGGGGCCCCCCCAGGGCCGAGACACCGAGCCCCGCAGCCGAGACACCGAGCCGGGCCCCGCAGCCGAGACACCGAGCCCCGCAGGGCCAGACAGGGGCCCCGAGCCGGGGCCCCGGGTCGAGCCCCAGCCGGCCCCGCACCCGAGACACCGAGCCGGGCCACGCAGCCGAGACACACAGCCCCGCGGCCGAGACACCGAGCCCCGCAAACCAGACACCGGCCCCCCAGCCCGGGGGACACCGAGCCCCGGGGGCCCCCCAGGCCCGGGCCCAAAACAAAACCGGCCCCCCCGCCGAGAACCAGGCCGGGCCCCCAGCCGAGACCCGAGCCCCCCCAGGCCCAGACAAAAAGAGCCCCGCAAGGGCCCAGAAAACCGGGCCCCGCACCGAAAAAAACCGAGCCCCCCCGCCGGGGACACCGAGGGGCCCCCCAGGGCCCGGGCACCGAGCCCCGCAGCCGAGACAAAAGGCCCGGGGCCCCCCCCCCGGGCCCCAACCGAACACCGAGCCCGGGGGCCCCCAGCCGAACCCCCGAGCCCCGGGAGCCGAGACACAACCCCGCAAGGCCCAACACCAGAAAAAGGGCCCCGGCCCGCCGAAAACAACCGGGGCCGGGGCCCCCCCAAACCGACCCCCCCCCACCCCGACACCGGGCCCCCCAAACCGAAAAACCAAAACCCCGGCCCCCACCGGGCAGCCCAGACCCCCGAGCCCCGCACCCCCACCCGAGCCCGGCCCCCCCACCGAGACACCGAGCCGGGCCCCGCAGCCGAGACACCGAGCCCCGCAGCCCAGACACCGAGCCCCGCAGGGCCCCCACCCCCCGGGCCCCGCAAAAAGGGGCACCGGGCCCCGCAGCCCCAGACACCCCAGCCCCCCAGCCCGAACCCCGGCCCCCCAGGCCCAGACACCCAGCCCGGGGCCCCCCCCCCCGCCGAGACAGAACCGGGCCCCGCAGGAAAGCCCCCCCCAGACACCGACCCCGGCCGGGGACAAACCGAGCCCCCCGACCGAGACAAACCCAGCCCCGCACCGAGAAAACCGAGCCCCGCAGCCGAGAAAACCGGGCCCCGCCCCCGAACCCGGCCACCCAACCCCCAACCGAGCCGGGCCCCGAGCCCGGGGACCCCCGGGGCCCCGCACCGAACCCGAGCCGGCCCCGCAAAACCGAGACAAAAAGAGCCGGGCCCCGCACCGAACACAAAGGGGCCCCCCAGCCGGGAAAACCGGGCCCCCAGCCCCGGGCAAACCGGGGCCGGGGGCCCCCCCCACCGGGGACACAGGGGCCCCGCACCGAGCACCGAGCCGGGCCCCCCACCGAGAACCCAACCCCGGGGGGCCCACCGAACAACCGGGCCCCGCCGGAAACCCCCCGAGCCCCCGCACCCCAAAAAAACCGAGCCCCGCAGGGCCCAGAAAACCGAGCCGGGCCCCGCCCGGGCCCAGAAAACGAGCCGGGGCCCCGCAGCCGAGACACCGCGCCCCGCAGCCGAGACACCGAGCCGGGCCCCGCAGCCGAGACAAAAAACCCACCCCCGCAGCCCAGACACCGAGCCCCGCAGCCCAGACACCGAGCCCCGGCCCGCCGGAACAGAGCCCCCAGCCGAGACAAAAGCCGGGCCCCCCAGCCGAGAAAAACCGGGCCCCCCAGGGCCCAGACACCGACCCCGCAGGGCCCAGACACAGAGCCCCCACCGGCACCCATCCGGGGGCCCCCCAGCCCGAGAAAAAACCGAAACCCCCCAGCCGAGACACCGAGGGGGCCCCCCACCAGACACAGACCCCCCCCAGCCAGACACAGAGCCCGGGCCCCCCCCAGGGCCCAGACAAAAAAGGCCCCCCCACCGGAC
>JAODAL010083752.1:0-11138 GCA_025379985.1 Phyllomedusa bahiana
ATTAAAACGCTTAAAGACTACGTGCTTTTAAATCTTTATCTTAAAGATACAGATATGTCAATATGGTTTCCAGATGGCAAAATCTCTTAGCACTACACAAATGGCAAGTGGGTTTAGCTGGTTTATACGGGGCCCTTTTGCAGCGATTTTAGGGGGGCTATGGGGGGCCCAAAAAAGGGCAAGGTTTAAATGGGTTTTATTTTTTCATTGGAGGCGAATTTAGGTTCTACGGGTGCCCCAGATTGGAAACAGGCAGTTTTTGGGTATGGTTTTGGGGGCCAAAATTAGGCGGCAAGGTTTAGGGCTATAGGATCCCCTTTAAAAAGGGCGGGGTTTGGGTTGTTTAAGGGGCCCCCGTAGACGGGCGGGGTTTAGGTAAGTATAGGGCCCCGTATGGAGGCAGGGTTTAAGTGGGTTGGGGCCCTAAAACGGTGGGGTTTAGGTAGAGAAAGGGCCCCTAAAGGCAGGCAGGCAGGTTTGGGTTAAGGGCCCCATATGGCAGGGGGGGTTTAGGTGAGTTTAGGGCCCCAAAGGCAGGGCAGGTTTAGGTAGCTATGGGGCCCCCAATAGGAAAGGGGTTTAGTGGTTACCCCCATATGGGCGGGAGGGTTTAGTAGTATCGGACCATATATGAGGGAGGGTCAGGTAGCTATCAGGCCATTGAGGCAGGCAGAGTCTAGGTACTTTAGGGGCCATAAGTCAGGCGGCGGGTCTAGTAGCTATGGGGGCTATATACAGCAGGAGGTCTAGGTTGCTATAGGGCCGAAATTAGTCGGGCATCGGTTCTAGGTAGCTTAGGGGCCGTATATAGCGGGAGGCAAGGTCTAGATACTATGGGGGCCAGATAGTCAGACGGGCGGGGCTAGGTGCTATAGGGCCACATATATAGGCAGGGTCTAGGTAGCTGTAGGGGGCCTTTAATAGGCGGGCAGGCAGGGTAGCTTGGGGCCCCATATATGTGGGAGGCAGGGCCCGGGAAAGCTGTAGAGGCCCATATTTAGCAGGCGGGGAGTCTAGGTATATGGGGCCATATATAGTCAGGCGGGTGGGGTCTAGGTAGCTATGGGGACCATATTTTCAGGCAGGTGGGGTCACACAAAAGGGGCCATTATAGTCAGCCAGGGGGGTCTGGGTGCTATAGGGGCCATAATTATCGGCGGGGCTTAGTCGGCAGATTAATTTTTAAAAAAATAAAAAATAACTTATCACCGTTCCTGGCCCCTCGATGCGCCATCACTCCCCCCCCTCTGTGCTCAACCGGGGGGCGAAATAATTGAGCATCGAACCCCCAAAGGTCAATATGGAATAAAAAGCAAGTTTTGTTAAATGAAAATTTGAAGTTGTGGTACTGGAATAATCAACGTTTTGCAAACCAGAGAAACTTGTGTGTTCCTAGATAAGATAAAATCATCTTTATCTCATGACCAAAGCAAAATCAACAAAGCAATGTATTTGGTATTTGTTTTAAGGGTTTTCCTTTCTCTAATGTTAAAAGAATTCGTTGGGGAAAAAACCCTTTAAGGGTAGAAAAATGCATTTTATCTGGATAAACCTTGACTATTAAGTTCACCTGGAAATGCCTGAGATATAATATTTATAGTTTAAAGTTACTTTTTCCCTAACACAAAATCAAAAGCATTATTATGTCTGAGACTTATTTATACCTGGTTAGTTTTTTTTTCTCTTTTCCTCCTAACATGAGTTTCATGGTTATAAACCATATTTTCTATAACTAAGTCCTAAACGGTTAAACAGTTTTTTAAAAAATGTACTATACTTTATACCTTTTCCAAATTTGTTTCTTAAATTTAAATTTTTTTTTTTTAAAAACAAACATTAACCCTTTCGTTGCCCTAGACAACCAGTCATTCTTGAATTAATCCCTTCACTGCCCTAAATCATCAAAGAGCCTTGCATATACTCTCCTTAATGTCCTACATAACAAAGAATTCTTGCATTAACCCCTACACTGACCTAGACCACCAGAGATGCTTACATTAACCCTTGCACTGCCCTAGACCATCAGGATTCCTTGAATTTAACCCTTCACTGCCCCATCCAAAAGGGGTCCCCCGCATTAAAGGGATGTATCCTTTTTCGTTTTGTGTGTTTCAAAGTTTTTCAATTTCTCAGCCTTTTCAAATTCCCTCCCCGCTGGGGTTTCTTTTGAGAGGATGACATCATCCCCCCCTTCAATGTTTTGCTGGCTCCCGAGCCCTCTTCTCCCCTCCCCCTCCCCTCTCGATCCACTCTCACTGTTCCTCCCCCACAGTCTTTTTTGTAAAAGCTGTTTTAAAACCACATACCTGCATTCAATCTAGACGTCTTCTATAACTCAGTCTTAATGATCCTTCTCCTATCTAAACTGGGGTTTGTTACAGTTGAATCCGTGTTCCTATGACCAGCACAGTCTCCCTTGTTGAGGGAGTTAGGCACCCTGGGACAATTTTTCTGTTTTTTTATTGTAGAATCAGTGCGTGTGTTTTGCTGGGGGGTGCAAAAAAATTTCTACGGCCCCCCTTAATTTTGAGTGGAGAAGCGGGTCAGCAAAAATTTTGCGTTTTCTATTGTAGAAGCCCTGCAGGGTTTTTGTGTTTCTTCTTCTGGGTTGCAAAGGGAAAATTTCCGTGGCCCTTATCTGAGTGAGAGAGCAGGAATTCGCTCCCCTGAATCCGCCTGGCGCCCGCAAATGTAAATTAGTAGAGCCTCAGCCAACCACAGGCAGGAGGAGGAATCCGCCAGCACTGGGGAACTGTGTTTACAGAAACAGAAGATAAGTGACACTGAAAACAAGACAGCTTTGCTAATGACATCCAATTGCAAAGTTGTTTGTTTTCACTGTCCCCTGATTCTGAAGACCATTTAATGAAATGATACAACCCCTTTAAGCCCATTATTGCAATACACCAAGGATCCTTACATTTTCCTTCTCAATTTCCTAGGCTACCAGGGGTGGCGTTTGGCTGGTTTCCCCAAACAGATTATAAAAATAACAGGATCCTGACTCAATTCCTTGGAATTCAGTTCTGAAGTTTTCTTCATTTTATTTGGAAGTATAAAATGACAATACTTAGAATAGACTCTGCCTGAGGAAGTGTGTTATATCCAGAAACCGATCATCAGGCTACCAATCAGACTGGCAAAATGAGGTGTAGTCTTTATCTGATGTGGAAAGCATGTCTATTGGACAAATCTGCTGAATAATGTACCTTGATTTCCCAGGTTGAGGGACATGTATTTTTAAAAAATTTTATTGCACAATATAATGTATTGAGGAACTAAAACATATTCTTTGTGAGGGCAAAAAGGGATAAAAACAACAATTATGCCATTGTTTTTTGTGTTTCACTTTTATGGAGTTCATACAGTAAATGTCATAAATGACATGTTAACTTTTTCTGCAGGTCAGTACAGTGCTGGCCAAGTAGTCAAAATAAACATGACTACTTTTTGAACCCATTCATTTTATTTTATTGTTTTCATCATTGGAGCTGTGTAAGCACTGGTGTTTTACAGTCTGAGGTTTTTATTGGTACCATTATGGGGTACATACAGCTTTTTCATCACTTGTTTCAATTTCTTGGGAAAGCAAGGCACTGAAAAGAGTTAATTTTGGTATTCATTTAATTTTGGTATTCACTAATTTTGGTATTCAACGTGGGAAATAAATAAAGTTATATTTTAATAGAAACATGTCCAAGAGCTGCACAATAGTTAAGAAACCATTTTTAATAGATCAAACTTTTATGGGCACAGTGATATCATGTATGTTTTGATCTCCTATTATACCCTACCTCCAACTTCATTTATCCTTTCTGCCATTATATACATGTACATCTATGATGGAAAGGGGTTATTAATGGAGGTGCAATCTTCTCCACAACACATTGGGACACATTTAAAATTCTGGTTGTGCCAGAAATTTGTTTTAAATATACCAAAAAGTTGCTTGTTTCTGATGCATGGTTTTATAGACACATTTATTATGTACTATAGACACTTTCTGTGAGTGACCCCAATGGTCATTGCTGCAATATTCTGAGCCAAGATTACGCTACAATTGCACCATAACTCTGACCTACAGTTTTGTTGCAAAGTAAGTCAACCAATAGTTGGTCTGAAAAATCTAGACATGTCTAAAGATCAGGCTTTCCAACTTTCCTGGATCGTGTGGGAGAGTCCTGCAAATAGGGGAATCCCCCTCTCCCAAGAAGGGGTAAAAGGGGGCGAAGTGGCGTCGGGCCCCAACACCATAGCCCCCAGGTGAACCCCACTGCCACCCCCTGTCCTGGAGGAGAGCTGTTTGTGGGAGCGGGGCTGCGGAGGGGGGGGGGGGGAGACATACAGAGGCACAGTGGTGGAAGCGTTGAATGGCGTGGCAGTGGGAAAGTGTAGATTCCAGCCTCCCTCACCACTGCTGCATGGATGCTGTCAGATCAGCAGCCCCAGTGCACTGTTAGTAGGAGAAGGGGCGACAAAAGGCAGACGCGGCCGTTTAAAAACGAAAGTTATTTCCAGGGGGTTTGGCAAGGGGTTTAGAGAGTGGGGGAGTGAGGGGGGTTGAGGGGGGAGATGGTTTAGAGGGGTTGATGGGGGAAAGGGGAGGGGAAAGGGTTTGAATTGGTGAGGAAGAGGGTTTTTTTTACCTTTTTAAGCGTTGTAGAATGGAGATTCACAGATACCCCATTACTGGAAAAAAGAGTGACAAAAGGAGGATGCCAAAAAAAGTGAAACCTTGTTTTCCCACGGGATAAAACCAGGGGGTGAACATGTATGCAGCCACCGGGTGATTTTGTTCTTTCGATGGGGCACAAGCCAACTGAAAGATGCTGGTATCAGACGGTACAGGAGTTCACTACTGGTGCAAAAGGCTTATCTCATTCTGCAGTCAAGTGGATCCAGAAGGAGCAATCAAGAAAATAACAGAGAGTGTTACTCGGTGTCCGGTTAACTAAAAGACCGGATTTGTGCCTGGACCATATAAGTGCTGAAACTCCAAATGTATAAATAAAGAAGGAGTACCTTTATGTCCACAGAAGTTACATGTTTCTCGTCAATGAGATACAGATCAAGTTTGATGAAGTGTCTCACTAACACGAAATGTGTAACTTCTGTGGAAATAAAGATATTCCTTCCTCTTGGTTATTCCCTTGATCCTCTCCTTTACTAGCACTGGAAATTGGTGTCAGCCAGCAGTGATTTTTGCCACCCCAAAACTAACACTAACCCTCTCTCACTATTACCCTTTACCCAAAAACCAACCCAAAATACGGGAAGAGGGAAGCTGCCCTCAAAGCAGACCCCTTTAATGTGAAAATCGCTTTTGGGCAGCTGTGGGGTTTGGGATGTTTTGGGTGAAAAAGGGGCCCCCTATCCATGGACTTCCACCCATATATATTCTTACTGCAGCTGTTGGCAGGTTGTGAAAAATAGGGGGGAACCTATAGCTTTTTTTTTACTTATTTATTGAAAATATAAAAAAGTATCCACTAATCAATAAAAAAATATAAAAAAATGAAGTGGGGTTCCTCTCATTTTTAATAACCAGCCAAGGTAAAACTGGCAGCTGCAGCCTGATACTATCAGGATGGGAAGCTCCACCAATATTCAGCCTTTATTATCTTAAACATTCTAGCCCACAGCAACTCCAAAAATCAGACAATCACATTAGAGGGTGCATTTGTGATGGCTCTTGGCCATTCCAAGTACCCCTGGTGCTTTTTGTACTGGGGTGAAGGTGGAGGCGGTGGGTCAGTCTTAGCCTTGGGATGGCAAAACACACCACTGTCTAACACCAAGCCCCAGCACTAGTAATGCAGAGGAGTCTGTCAGAAACTTTCAATACTAACACTGGATTAGATGGGGGAAAAAACCACAATAAAACAACACAAAACAATTTATTTAAATACACACCCCAACAACAGCCCTCTTTAACCATTTTATTAAAGAAATGGATCCAACCCTGTCTGACGTAATCCACTGAGTTCATCATAGTCCAAAAGGGTAACTTGTATAGAAATAGAAACACTACAAAAAACGTGACAGTACTTAACTTCATCCATTGCATATCCTGCAGCTGATCTTATGAGGGTGCAGGGGACAGAGTTCATGCTACACAATATGATTCTGAAAGATACAGGCCACAGCAAAATCACAAGGGGGTTGGTCCTCTGCCCCCTCCAAGGAGAATGTGCCTGTAAGCTGTGCCCTGTACCCCCTCCTCCACCATTGTGTTATGTGGCAAAGTGCCAGCACAAAATAAAACCCTCGCCTATCACCCCTCCCCACCTCCACCTACCATCTCATAGCCATCCCCCCCACACCCAAATTCCACATATTATCCCATGGACAGTTTGTAAAGAGGTGGGCATAGGTAAGGATTTGCTGGAAAAGTTAGAATGAAAAAATGGAATTCATTCTTAATAACCTCTGAAACCAGTAGCCTCTTCTATATGAGGAGTAACTCTTACTTCACCACAATTCTACATTGCCACTGCACATTAGTCACCATCGTAATAAGGTTTGTGATTGGACTGGTGGAGATGATGCATGAGCAGTACCCTGATATTAGTATGTGTTGCCATTTTCTGTGCTTTGTAAATTTAGTGTAGACACTAGCAA
Organism: Phyllomedusa bahiana; assembly: GCA_025379985.1. Taxonomy (NCBI): domain Eukaryota; kingdom Metazoa; phylum Chordata; class Amphibia; order Anura; family Hylidae; genus Phyllomedusa; species Phyllomedusa bahiana. The sequence goes on from JAODAL010083752.1 coordinate 6,622, forward strand.
GAAAATGAAAACCCTTTACATGGGTTGCAAGCCTGTGCAATAAGATCTAATACCTAATGTTCATCATTTTTAAAGAATGTAGTTTGGCCTTTTCATGGGAAACCATGGGATGCCAGTAACTTGTGTGATATTTTCAGTAGTTGCTTGGAAGCCCTACTAGTCTAATAGTATGGGCGCAACTAATAGTCTGTAAGGCAACACAGGCCATTATTGCCATTCTATAAAAGCCTTATCTATGTGCAATTATAATACTAAGCAGGCACTCGCTCATGAAATCTAGGCTTGTAAGTGACTGTTCACCAGTATAATGCACCAATGAGTCCCCCCATGCAGCTTCGTGGTTTCTTTGCTTGCTGCTGGTGTTTGAACCTGCCCTTGTATCATTAAGGGTGTTTCTATGATTCTAAGTGCTTTAATACAGTATTTTATGCATTTCAGTACATATTGGTGACCACTGGATTATTTGATTTACTTTTTGCCTGCCATTCTGGCTGTTGTTGTGTTACTGCTAGATTTAGAACGATCTTGCTTCTGCCGTGCCTTAGTTTCACACCCTGTGGTACTATATTCTCACTTTTACTCTTAGTTACTTGATACCATCTTTGACCAATAACATATTAGTTATATGTCGGCGAATCCTGCCAGACAAGCTATAGTGATTAAAATCCTAAATCTACTCAGCAGCAGCAGCCATGCCTGTCTGTGTTCTTTACAGCCAGCAATTTCAGGACAATGTTTTTTATGTGCCTCCCTCCTCTGCACAACAGAGCTCCTGTCCACCTAATGTCTAGCCTTTGTTCTTTGATAAAACCCCTGTCAAGGTGTTTCTCTGCCACTTAATATCTCCTCCTGGGCATTCAAAAATCCCTGCCCACCTACTATCGTCACCACACCCCTCTGCATCACCATTGCCAGGTTGTTTCTCCCCATACCCCATCTCCTGTCCCCATGCTCCTCTTCTGAATATTGAAGCATTGGGAAACAGTAAAATGGTGCACGCAATGACTTTTTGTGAGGTTTGGATACTGTTTGATCATGTAACTTTATCTCAAAGGCTGCAACCTCTGAAATATGACATCAGTGGATGATTACGGGAACTTGAGGTAACCTGTTTTTTTAGAAAATGCCAATGTTTCTTGATGGCAAATTCAATGATTGTGCTTTCTGGGATAAAAGGGGAAATGCATGTAATTCCCTCTTTCTCCTTCCTTTCACATATCCTGTGGAAAGGTTATAAATTGTCATTATGGGAAACCTCCTTTGAGATATGTTCAGTGTATTCATAGAATGTTTATAGAAAGAAATTACCAAATATAATAGAATTGATCTTGTTTATATTTTTGTGTGGTCATGGGTTTATGTCATCAGATTTATCAGTATCTTCTTCAGATTCAAATTCTGGTAAAATGTCTTCTCTTTCCTGTCCCTATAAGAAAGCAAAAAATAATAATTTGCAAATGTGTAGAAAGATTTTTAAATCATCTATTGAATTAGATAATCATAGGCTGTGTCATAAAGGCCGTTGCTTTATGAGCTCAGAATAAGGGTGAGTTCACAAAGCCTATTTCTGTGGTTTCTTGACATGTTGCAGATATTAAATCCGCGAAATGTTCATTGTGAATTTGATCTGTTTCACACCATAGTTCACAATGAAATAAATATGTAACTTGTGCTCCAAATCCACACTTGCAGGCCAGGTCTATAGCGACAATTTTATGCTTATGTGAACGAGGCCTTTGGGGTAGGATCAAAAATAGCGTTAGTGTGCTGCAAGGCCACACGATGGGGTACTGAGGCCCCATTCCCATAAATCACCAATGGAGGAAAAATATCAGTAAAAAACATAAAAGGGTGAAACATTACCTTTTAATCTACTTTTTGTAAATTACACTGATGTTTAATGTATACTTTAATTTCCATCGTGAAATAATATGGCTCCTACTCAGGAAAAAATATTTTTGTATTTTATAATTCTGCCCACGTAAAGGCGTTTTCTTATCATGTAGTTTCACAGAGCCACAGCCAGCTTTAGAATCACACATCCTGTTGAGGCTGTGGGTGAGCTCTAAAGGGTGAAAGTTTGTCATTTAGTTTAAGGGGTTGTCTCACTACATTGATTTATCTTACCTTAGTCCTGTTTTCTTGGTTTCATTTCGAATTCAGGGGCGTGTTTACTGGCTTCTACTAGCTTGCAGTAGAAGTCAGGTCTGTAGCTATATCAACCAGTGCTGGCAGCCTATCATGAGAGATTGAACAGGTCTGTAACTATAGAGACCTGAGGAGCTGATGCTGCCTATGCAAGAGGGGATATCTAGGAATAGGTAGGACACTGTTAACGGATATATTTTGCAAAGTGACTTGTTTTTGCAAGATCTTTAACATAAAAAGTAATCCTTGTAGTGAGACAACCCCTTTAAAAAACAAAATGAGTTGCTAGAAATACAACTCCGCAGGAGGTAACTCACCATGGACATAGTGACATCAGCTTGGAACAATAAAAGGATAAGAGAGAGCAGGGAGAGGTGGGGAGAGGTGATTGGTAACCAGAAAAACTTGTGTGCCCTAAGTGGATATAAAGGGCAACATGTATGAAAGGGGCTGGAACAGATATCTGGCGTCTTTACAGCCCGATATCAGGCGCAGCCCCGTTCATACATGTTTAATTCTCCCGCACGCCATTCTCGGGCGTGTTACATAGCGACTGCGCACTAGAACCGTAGCGAAGCTACATATTTATAGCTTTGCTATGGCATTTCTAGGTGCATTACTGCTGGAACAGGTATACCACTTTCAAAGTGGTGTACCTGAGCCAGAAATGTCATCCTAGTGCTAGAATGCGCCTGTTTTATGACCCGCTGTAGAGTGGGTTTATAAATCAGGTGAATTCTATGCCACTATTATGCGCATGACATTTGCCGTTCATACGCCAAATTTCAGGCATGTCGCCCAGAATCTTTATCTCCTGACCAAAGTAAAATCAACACAAAGATGTATTGAGTAATAATCTTCATTTACCTTTCCCTACATGTTAAAAGCTAATCATTGAGAAAACCCCTTTAAATTCAGTTTCCAAAAATGTCCATAGAAAGTACTGGACACTTCACAATATTCTGCATATTTTGGTGGTTTTTATTGGTATCTTAGTTAACATTAAACTTAACTGTAGCAGCCAGTGTCAGACAACAGCTGTCAAGATACATAAGTTCATGGGGTGTATCAAAATGGACATGGATGCACCAGATGAGAACATAGTTCTACTTTTGTACAAATCACTAGTCAGATCTCACATGGAATATTGTGTATACATTTGGGCACCAATACATAAGAAAAACATAACAGAGCTTGAACAGGTTCAAGGTGACCAACAAAAATAATCAAATAAATGAGTGGAATGTAGTACCAAGAAAGAATTAATTAAACGGGTTTTCTCATCACAGGATTTCGCAGACATGAGCTATTTCTCTGTCTCTTACAGCTTCAAATTCAGGGGCGGGTCTCTCCTCCCAGGAGGCGTGCCTTTCCTCACTGAGGAGTGGTGACATCATCATTCTGTGTGAGCAGTGGAAGGGAGAGGATGTCACAGCTCTGCAGACAATGATCAGTTTTCATGCCTAGAGAGCTTTCACCTCCCTCCACAAGCTCCTTGTAAACAGAACACATGTACTGGTGTAAACAGTTATACATACCGCCTACGATACTGAAACAAATGTAAGGAATGTAAACTGCCCCTCCCCCTCTGTTATCAGACAGGAGTTAGAGGGAAGCAGAATGTATAAGGCTGTGTTATATGGGTTGGGGGAGCAGTGTATAAGGCTGGTTATATGGGGGAGAGAGTGAATCTAACAGCTAGAGACTCAGTAATGGCCCAGATCCTTAACATAGGGCTGGGAGATGAACATAGAGGACAGCCTTTATTACACAGCCAGCACAGAAAGCTGTTTCACTTTCATTGTACACAGCTCAGAGGGGAGTAAGCACAGAGTGCAGGCGGCCAATCACAGCACAGGAGACATGGCACAATATCAGGCAGCCAATTACAGCAAAGGGGGGTGTGGTCTGACATCAGGCTGCTGATTTAGCTCTAAATACACACAGATTAGCTCATATCTGCTATACTAAATGATCTAGGTAATGCAAACTAATTGCAAAAGTGCTTATTTTTACTGTCCCCATCATTACAGATATGATCTTTGTAGCGAGAAGATCCTTTTAAGAAAAAGACGGCTGAGGGGAGACTTAATAAAGGTGAACATATATATAGGGTCAATATAGAGAACTCTCCCATAAATACCCAGGACTGTATCAATAACAAAGGGTTTCTTCTACATCTAGAGGAAAAAATGTTTCTACATAAACATAGAAGAGGACTCTTAACCAGTGTCAGACTGGGTTACCTGAAAAAACTTTGAGACTCTCGGTTCACATATTTTGATCAAAAGATGTTTAAGCTGCCCACAACTTTCAACGTGATGTCAAAATCGGGCAGTCCTATGCTATCTTTACCCCTTTTGGCCCAA
>JAODAL010083753.1:0-11138 GCA_025379985.1 Phyllomedusa bahiana
GAGATCGGTCCTGATCCGGGGATTTCTCCCCATAACGGGATTCACAGTATGAAGAAGAGTCAGGTGACTGTGTGGCCCCCGAGCGTCCCTGTGTGTCGGGGGATGGGCGGGGCCCCTCATAGGCCTCCCCCGCACTCATGATACTGAGAGGGCAATGCAAAAGACCTAGAACTCCCAAACAAGATACCGGAAACGGGAAAAGGGGTGCCCTGCTGCTGGGAATTGCTGGGACATTAACTAACCCCAAAGGAGGGGTCTGGGTGTGACCGAACATTTTGTGTGTCAGGTTCTATAAGGGTCGGGAGGTCCGTCTATTTCTCCATGGAGGATGGGGGAGTATTTGAAGGACAAAAGGTTATAAAGGATTTTTGATGGGGTTTGGGAATCCCCGGCCTATTAGTCAAAGGTAAGAGATAGAGCTGGTTTATCTTGCCTTTACTTTGGGGGGCGGGAGGCCGGGCGGAAATTTTGGGAGATTTAAGGGGAAAAGGTGTCATCAAAAAATAACCATTTTTTTATATTTTTTTTTTTTAAAAAGAATTTACAAAAATTTGTTTTAAGTTTCCCCAATCATTTTCCTATATTCGAAAATCCTGACTCCTCGGGCCTAGGCACTAAGCTATAATGTCTAAATTTCCTCTCTGTAGGAAGAGCCCTCCTCATTATCATCACAGAGGTTACATGGAGGTGACCCCAATGGAAAATAACACGGTTTCCCCTTCAAAATGGGGAGATGGTCACAGCTCCCCCTCCCAACAATGACTTTTTTTCCCGGTCACAGACTCAAACACCCCCCCTAAAGCATGATCACCCTGTGCACAGGCTTCTATTTCCATGTAGAACAGTAAAGCTTTATCAAAATGCTGTTAAAAATCCCTCGGCAAGATGCGGCCCCATATATTACAGAAAAAAGAATGAACAAATCCCAAAGAAAACGGCTGAAAAGAAATAATCTGCACATTTCGGTTTTTCATCAGTATTAATCTCTTTTGGGGCACATTCAGCTTGAAGGGTTTTCCACAGATTAACCCCTTAAAAAGGACCCCCGTTTTTTGTTGTTGACCGTTCGTTTTTCCCTCTGCCTTCCCAAGCCATAAATTTTTTTATTTTTCCACTACATGAAATGAGGTTTTATTTTGCAGGACAAAATTTCTTTCTAATGGTTTTTACTGTAATAGATATACTGGGGGAAAACCCCAAAAAATTTCCTTGTGGGCAAATTGTGAAAAAAAAGTTTTTCCCTGTTTTGGGGGTTTTGCTTTTACGGGGTTTATTTTTCGGTAAAATTAATGTGTTTTCTGTTTTCAAGGTTGATCCCATCCGGAATACCAAAAAATGTAGGGGTTTTGTTTGTTTTAGTACTGTAAAAAATCCAAAATTTTTCTTTTTTTTGAAATTTTCGCGCGGATCGTTTGTGGACCGATAACTTTTTGTACTTAAACCCCACGGAACTCGGGGGGGCATTTTTTGTGGTTGAAGTGCACTTTTTTTCCTAGCAGTTTTGGGAAAGCAGGGCTTTTTTTTTACTTTTTTCCTATTTTAAATGAAAGTAAAATATCAAAAAAAAGCAATTTTGGCGTTTGGAATTTTTTTTTTCTTTTCCCCCTGTTCAGCGAAAAGGATAAATGATGTTAGATTTTTATAGATTTTGGGCTTTTCGGACTCGGAACCCAAATTGGGGAATGTTTTTTTTTTAATGTTTTTTTTTTTAAAAGGGGGGGTGGGGGATTTTAACTTTTAAATACTTTTTTTTTTGTACTTTAAAAATTTATTTTTTCACTGTAACATTGAGGCCACCTATGGTGCTTGAACACTAGGGGGCGCGATTGTTAATTTCAGTCTAATGCATTGCATTGACAATGCATTAGACTGTACCAAGATGGTGGTTTCCCCACTCCCTGTCTGCGGCCGGAAGTGGGGCAAACCGGGACATGGCAGTGACGGAGGCCTTCTATGCTGCGGCGATGCCGATTGCCCTGACGATCGGTGCGCGGCACTGATCGTCATTCATTGAAACGCCGCGGCCATCTTTGCCGCGGTGTCTGACGGGTTAAACAGCGCGGGCGGGCGACGTCACCCGCCACCGCTGTTACTGCCGGCTGTTAACAGTGATCAGCTGCTAACACCCGGCGGCAGTGCGGGGGATGGAGGCCCTGGGACGTACTCATCCCTCCAGAATTGTTAAGGGGTTAATATTGATTCTCTCCATTAGATGCAGAATGTAAAAAATTTTTATTTCCTTTTTAACCCTTTCCTGACGGACGGTCATAATAATATGGCTCTAAATTTTTCCCTCCTCGCCTTTTGAAAGCCATAACTTATTTATTTTTCCGCCTACATGGACATATGAGAGCTTTTATTTTGCGGGACAAGATGGACTTTCCAATGAGGTTATTAATATTACTATAGTATATACTGGGGAACGGCAAACAAAATCTAAGTGGGGCAAAATGTGATAAAAACTTGCGTCATGTGTGCCGGAGCTTTGTTTTTGCGGCGTTCAATCTTCGGTAAATATAATGTGTTCTCTGTATTCTACAGGTTGATCCGCATCCACCACTACCAAACATGTAGGGTTTCCGTTATGTTTTGGTACCGTATAAAAATTCCATTTTTGAAATTTGCACCACGGCGCCATTTCCTGTGTTCGATAACTATTTTGTACTAACACCTACGGACGTCAGTGAGGTGGCGTTTTTTGCGGGCTTCACTTTTTATTGTTAGCAGTTTGGAATGCAGGCGACTTTTTTTTATCACTTTTATTCCAATTTTTATGCGACATGAAATGACCAAAAAACCCCGCAATTTTGGCATTTTTAAATTTTTTTCTTCGGTGTCCAGCGTACGGGATAAATGATGATATAGTTTAATAGATCAGACTTTTTCAGGTGTGACAATACTAAATATGCCGAACTATTTATTTTTTTTATTTGTAAAATGGCGAGGAGGGGGTGATTTGAACTTTTAATCCCTTAAGGATCCTGTCCACGAGCCCCCCCACCCGCACAGCCGCCGGGTGTTAGCGGCTGATCGCAGCTAACACCCGGCCATTACAGCATGAACGGGCAGCGCTGCAAGCCCGCGCTGTTTAACCCGTCAGACACCGTGGCGTCTGAATGAATGACGATCAGTGCCGTGCACCGATCTTGAGGGTAATCGGCACGGTCGCAGCATAGCTGCAGCGATCCGGCCCCCGGACATGGAAGTGGGGAGCATTGGGAAGGCTCCGGTCACTTCCATGTCCTGGTTTGCCCCACTTCCGGCCGCAGACAGGAAGTGGGGATACCACCATCTTGGTACAGTCTAATGCATTGCATAGGCAATGCATTAGACTGTATTGACAATCGCGCCACCTAGTGGTCAAGCACCATAGGGGGACTCAGTGTTAAAGTGAAAAAAAAAAATAAAGTTTTACAGTTCAAAATAAAGTATTAAAAGTTCAAATCACCCCCCCCTTTTCCCATTTTACAAATAAAAACAATAAAATAATAAAAAAGTCCGATCTATAAAAATATAACATCATTTGTCCCGTACGCTGAACACCATAGAAGAAAAAAAATTCCAAACGCCAAAATTGCGTTTTTTGGTCATTTTACGTCACTTAAAAAATGGAATAAAAGTGATCAAAAAAGTCGCATCCATTCCAATCTGCTAGCGATAAAAAGTGCACTTCAGCCCGCAAAAAATGCCGTCTCATTGATGTCTGTAGGTGTTAGCACAAAAAAGTTATTGGTTGCACAAACTGGCGCCGCGGCGCAAATTTCCAAAGTAGAAAAAGTTTGGAATTTTTTTACGGTAACAAAACATAACAGAAACCCTACGTGTTTGGTATTGCCGAATGCGTAACAACCTGTAGAATACAGAGAACACATTGTATTGACCGAAGATTGAACGCCGCAAAAACAAAACTCGCGCAAACATGGTGAAAATAAGTTTTTTTTTCACAATTTGTCCCACTTTGAATTTTTTTGCAGTTTCCCAGTATATTCTATGGTAATATGAATAAGACCATTAGAAAGTAAATTTTGTCCCGCAAAATAAAAGCCCTCATATTTCTATGTAGGTGGAAAAATAAAAAAGTTATGGCTCTGGGAAGGCGAGGAGGGAAAAACGAGCGTGTCACCAAAAAAACCAAAAAAAACGCCGGGTTCTTAAAGGGGATTTGCCGAGAGATAGATTCTTACCCCTCGCTTGTTAGTACAGGCAGAATGTCAACAAATCATGCTGAGTCATGAAGCTGCAGGGGAGAGAGGGAGGAGGAGTGAGGAGTGAGGAATCCAAGGGAGCGTCTCAAAACTTAAGTGAAATAATAAACAGTACAAGAGTGGATTCTAAATACAGCAGACACAGGCTCATACACTGCACTGTCAGGAGCCTTATCTGCTAAGATGCTAATGTAATGTAAACAAATCACAGAGCTGAAAGAGAGAGAGACACACACAGAGGAGAGCACAGAGCTGCATAAGGGATCCTGTGACATGTTCACTGAAATAAAAAAACTATAACTTGTGGATTCTATATACAAAAGAGAACACCTATTCTACACAGCAGCTTGAAAGCTTCTTCATGTTCCCTGTCATCAGATAAAGCAGGTATCTAATCACTCTACAACTAGTTTATTCTGTATACAAAAGAAAACATATTGCTACCCGGTGCCTTAAAAACTTCTGCAGCTCAGTCTCATCAGATAAGAAGCTCTCTCTGCGCAAGCCCGTCCAGCTCTTTGTCAGGCCGTATCTAATAGACTCTTTGAAGTAACCAAGGGCATGTAAGGAAGGCTGTAGCTCTCTCAGACTGCAATTTTTGTAATCACATATATTTAGAAAAGTGATTAAAAACCCATGTTGGAAGATCCCACTTCAACATTACATCGTGGCAAAACCCCTTTAAGGAGTTATATGGGCCGTTTCACTACATTGATTCCTCTCACCTCAGTCCTGTTTTCTTGGTTTCATTTTGAATTCAGAGGCGTGTTTACTGGCTTCCACTAGGCTGCAGTAGAAGCCAGGTCTGCAGCTATAGCAACCAGTGCCATCAGCCTATCAGGAACGATCAAACAAATCTGTAGCTATAGTTACCAGTGCTGTCAGCCTATGAGGAGAGATAAAACAGGTCTGTAGCTATAGCAACCAGTGCTGGCAGCCTATCAGGAGAGAACAAACAGGTCTGTAGCTATAGCAACCAGTGCTGTCAGCCTATCAGGAGAGATCAAACAGGTCTGTAGCTATAGCGACCTGAGGAGCTGATGCAGCTTATACAAGAGGTGCTATCTAGGAATAGGTAGGACACTGTTAATGGACACATATTGCAAAGATACTTATTTTTGCAAGATCTTTAACACAAAAAGCAGAAATCCCTGTAGTGAGACAACCCCTTAATACTTTTTAACTTTAACATTGAGTCCCCCTAGGGTGCTTCACCACTAGGGGGCGCAATCATTAATACAGCCGAATGAATTGCATAGACAATGCATTAGGCTGTACCAAGATGGCGTTTTTCCCACTTCCTGCCTGAGGCCGGAAGTGGGGCAAACGAAAACATGGCAGCGATGGAGGCTTCACAAGGCTCCCAGCTGCCATGTTCAGCGATCAGATCCCTGCATTTACGCTGTGGGGACTCCGATCAGAGCGATCCATCTGTGCCGTGGCGTCTAAAGGGATAAACAGCACAGACGGGCAGCGGCGCCGCCCCCTCCCCGTCCCGGCGCAGTGTAACTGCCAGGTGTTAGCCGCAATTAGCAGCTAACACCCGACGCGATCCCGCTTCAAAGCTGCTTACCAACATGGCCACCCCAATAATCCTATACAGACGACCGAATTGAGAAATCTACATGCAGAAAATAAAAATCAGTCAAGAAGTAAAGAGTATGGGCAACATGTATGAAGATCGGTGCGTCGGAGCACCCGATTTTACGGGATTTGCAGTGCGGGACTTAGGTGCAGAAGGAATGCGCCTCACCTTAGGATTCACCGCCCGAGGAGGTGCGCTTATACATGCGGTGTAAAGTTCACCGCACCTCGCCAGTGTGTGAGGCGCAGGGTGGGACTTAAGCGCAGAAGGACTGTGCCTAACATGTATTACGATTCGAGACAGGCTGGAAAACAACGAGAAATCATTAAACATGTTAGTGAAGAGCAAAAAGAGCTGTCTTTCAAATGAATGAATGAATGAATAAAGTGAAAAATTACAGTGGAATAAAATACATTGCAATGTATAGAAAAAGTTGATCATTTAAAATCCAAGCAAATATATCTAAGCTCTCCAAAGAAAGAAAAAATAGCAAGAACAGGTCGTGAAAAAAGGGAGAGAACTGAACTAATTTTACATTCAATAAGGCAATGCAGATGTTGGACAGATGTTAATTTTGGTCTATTGTTTTATTAAAAAATTAAGATGTATTTGTACAGATGTTAATTTGGGTCTATTGTTTAATATTAATAAAACAATAGACCAAAGTTAACATCTGGACAAATACATCTTCATTTGTTAATAAAACAATAGACCAAAATTAACATCTGGACAAATACATCTTCAATTGTTAATAAAACAATAGACCAAACTAAGCATCTGGACAAATACATCTTCATTTGTTAATAAAACAATAGGCCGAAATTAACATCTGTCCAACATCTGCATTGGCTCATGTGATGTTAAATGAGTGTAATTTCCAAGGAGTTTGAAATACATTTTGTAGTGGCTATGTTTTTCTTTGCAGCTACTATATATATTGTCATTAATGTTTTTGTCAAAAATGTATTAATACATTGATTTCATTGTTCCAGCACTTGGCTGTGTCGGTTTATGAAGTACTTTATTTCAATGAAAAATCCATTTTATTCTTCATACTTGGGAATGCATTTCCGACGCGAAATCCGTTCCGGAATTACATTGCAAATACGTTCCACACTTTGTGACGGCGTATTGTGAAATTTCCGGAACGGATTTCGCGTCGGAAATGCAATCCCAAGTATGAAGAATAAAATGGATTTTTCATTGAAATAAAGAACTTCATAAACCGACACAGCCAAGTGCTGGAACAATGAAATCCATGTATTCATACATTTTTGACAATAACATTATGACAATATAAATAGTAGCTGCAAAGAAAAACATAGCCACTACAAAATGTATTCCAATGTCCGTGGAAATTACACTAATGTAACAGCACATAAGCCAATGCAGATGTTGGACAGATGTTTTATTAAACATTTTCCATAACAATTTTTTATGTATTTGGGCTGGTTTGTAGTTTCATGCAATTCAGTATATACAACAAAAGGCTTGCTGGGACCTGTTGTCCTCCAAGCAGGATTTCTGTCTTAATTATTTATTCTTCTTGACCAATCATTTATAGTACGTGTACTGCTGTCAGTGTAGAACTCGAGCACATTACAAGCATTCCGCGCTCCACTTCGACTTATCCGCTCAGGTAGACCACATTCAACGAGGTCTGCCTGTCGGGGCTGGTGAGCACTGCAATGCGCCTCACTTTGCCGACCCGCGGTCATGTATGCCTCGGAGTTTTCTAATTTTTCGCGTCCCGCCCCATAACACCCACGGCCCGCCCATTACACGCCCCTTCATGTTAGGCGCAGCCGAAAGTGGCGAAGGCTGCGCCTAACATCGCATCCCTGCGTCTGACAGGGGATTTGCAGGTTACGCCAGAAATCGGGCGCAACTCCCGATCATACATGTCTCCCTATGTATCAGTATCTGGTAGTAATTAGTAAAAAAAAAGGCTTGCCAACAGATTCCTGTAACGGCCTGCGGTAGTGGATCCGTTGGACAACTGCAAGCGATGGTGGAAGCCCACACCAGGGAGCGGAATCTAAGTAGGTCCCGGTATTCACCAGAGCCCGCCGCAAAGCGGGATGGACATGCTGCGGCGGGAGTCTACCAGGTCTCTTCCACTGGAACTTGCTTGCGGTGGCGGCCAAGGGTAGGCGAGGTACAGATTCGTCAGGCAGGCTTGTAGTCGGGGACAGGCAGGAAGGTCAGGGCAGGCAGCAGAGATTTGTGGTCAATAAATGTAGACAAGAGGGTTCAGTACACGGTAGACAAGACAAGGCTTTCTAGAACGCTTTCTCAATTGGCAAGGGCACTAAAGATCAGGCAAGGCTGCTAGGAAGAGGCAGGCTTAAATAGAAGCAGTGCCCTGCAATAGCCAATTACCGGTGCACTGGCCCTTTAAATTTAACACCGCCAGCGCGCGCCCTAGAGAGCGGGACCGCGCTGCGAGGGACAGAGACGGAAAGGGCAGGAGCGTGGCCGGGTAAGTGGACTTGGGCACCGGCAGGGGAGCGAGCAGACCCACGACGTGCGGGATGGGGTGCAGCTCGGCATCGGGGCACGGATGCGCCTGCGACCCGGGACGAGGGTCGCAGGGGCATCCGTGACACTTCCCTTTTAAAAAGAATTGCTCTCATGCATGAGATAACATTAAATTGTAATACTCTACATACATTATCTACTTTGAAGATAACAGCTGGAAGTCCGGTGGGAGAGGGAGTTACGGAACCAGTTTCCCTAGAAGATGATGTGGTTTGCCCATTCTACATGCTATTTGTTCCAATTTCTCAATATATGAGAACACGCTACTGTTGGTATGTGGGCTATCAAACACATTCGCAGTTGATAAAAAGGTATAAAAAGCGTCAGTTTATTGGCACAACAAACCACGCGTTTCACCAGCACCCGTGGTTGGCTTCCTCAGGTTTCAGAAGGTGTCAGAAGGTGTATAGGGGCATTTAATACATTCAAAAGATCTGGCTGCTGCCGCCAAGTTTTGGGTGTATTGAATGCCCCATACACCTTCTGACTGTGAATAAGTGAAGAAGCCGTGGGTGCTAGTGAAACGAGTGGTTTTTAGTTGTCTATTGTGACAATAAACTGACACTTGTTAGGAATTATCTTTCCAGTGTTGGTTTGTTATCAGGGCACATTTTTGTTCTTTTACATCTTTGTTTATATCTGAGCGCCGTCCGATATCTTGTAAGAAGCAGAGAGGGATTTTGTTTTTTTGCTTTGGGCAGTCGCTGTAATGTTGATGACGCACCGGGTTCCATCAGATTTCTGTTTGCCCTTTTTAAACCCCACCTGATCATTTGAGATCAGCTGGGGAAAAATAGGGGCTAAACTGGAGGCAATAAGAGGCAAATAGTTCCAAGTCCATATGTAGTAGGGAAATGGAAAGAAAAATCAAAGCTGCGTCCATAGGTTTTCCTGGTCACTTATGAACCAGGGAAATAAGCACAGTAAGGGATGCAGTGTGCGGCCGTGTCCCTGTGATCCCTTATGTCCCCTTATGTATTCCTAACCTACCTACTTTCATCTGCTCTGTCCCTATTCCTGCCTCCTAGTATATAGAGCTGAGCACAGAGGGGATGGATGGATGTAGCAGCAGACAGCAGTACACAGGTGCGTCCTTCTCTGTCATCCATCTAATCTACAGTGCCGCCTGCTCTGGAAATAAATATTCAGGGTGGGGCCTGATGTCAGGTAAAGCAGGTATCCAATAAGCGCCCTGCCAAAATCTAAGCTGGAGGATACACTTCCTTTTGCCATACTGGACAAATATGTTTTGGAATCTAACTGTCACGATACTAGTGAATAATGCTGGAGTCCAATGGCTGGGAATAGGCCTAAACCATAGGGAGGCGCAGGAGACATGAACGGGAAGCAACAGGAATGTAGACAGGGATCCAGATGAGGAGTGAGGAGGAGAACTGACGAGTGGTCATGCAGGTGTCCAGGAGTTTGCAGGGTAAACTGCAAGGAGAGGAACAAACTGGAGAGCAAGTTCCAAGGTGAGAGGACTAAAAGCAAGAGCTCACACACAATACACACACAGTGAGCAACAGACTGGAGGAGTATAGTAAACGGCAACAGGAAACAAGATGGCACCCAGCTGAGACACAATCCACCATCTTGACTGAGGGCAAACTTAAGGACAAACACAGATAGCAAGTTCCAATGCATAGCAGGAGATTCCTGTTACTAACTTGTTCCTCGGTGTCAGTTCCTTTTATATTATTTTATAGAATATTTTATACTATTTTATTTTATTTTATAGTATATTTTATCCTACTTTATTTTATTTTATATTATATTTTATCCTAATTTATTTTATAGTATATTTTTATAATCTAATTTATTTTATATTATATTTTATACTACTGTATTTTATAGTATATTTTATTACTATTTTTTTTATATAAATTTTTTTTACTACTTTATTTTATAGTATATTTTATACTATTTTATTTTATAGTATATTTTATACTACTTTATTTTATTTTATAGTATATTTTATACTACTTTATTTTATTTTATAGTATATTTTATACTACTTTATTTTATATTATGTGCACCTAGCTTATTACACTTTAGTCCAAGCGCTGTCATTTGATTTCATTCCACCACATTCTTGGATCATTGGGCGGTGGTCATATTGATGGACCAATGGATTTCAAGTATCCTCTGAGCGCTTGGTCCTCTGACAGCAGGACTATACTGTGATATGAGTTGTACCATTTATGTACAGGCAGCTCAGGTGATCGGTTCTGTCTCTCACATGATTAAGGGATCTGTTATCAATATTACACGAGGTGCGCCTGTCCACTATCTCCATTCAGACTCTCACTGCTGATTTGTCTATTATGGGTATAGACGATTTTCCCAAGAACACTGAAATTCAGTTGCCGACCCGAATCGAATTGCTGATATTTGGGTTGAATTTAACTGTGACCGGAATCCAAAGTCTAATAATATATTTAACATTAGGGATAATTCTTGTTTTAATCTCGAGTGTTTTTTATTTTTTATTTTTTTATTTTATTTTTTACTTAAGAATATTTGAGGGTCAGGTTGGAGAAGTTTGAGGACAAATCCTTGTCTGGAAAGATGGTTGTGAGGAACAGAGAATCATGCAGGTTCCCACTGTCCTAGTAGAGTTATTGCTGCTACACAGAGCTCGTCCCCCGTGCATTGTATATGAGCAGCTCTGAGGCTCCAACGCTCCACACCCGTCCTGGTCACTTGGGGCGCAGCTGCCACTGATTGGGGCGAGAACCGGGTGCGTATAATCCAGTCAGTGTGGAGTCAGTGATACACAGCGCCCCCCGCTGAGGCTTCATTGC
>JAODAL010083754.1:0-11138 GCA_025379985.1 Phyllomedusa bahiana
GGGGGGTCATTAAAGCGTGGATTCTGACACCCCAAGGCTGACACTAACCCCTGTCAATATTACCCCAGTATCAACGCCCCGGATACGGAGAGCCAGGAAAACTGTCAGAAGTGGGACCCTCTAATGTGAGACCTGCTTCTGGGGTGGTTGCAGGCTGGTATTTTTAGAGTCGGAAGGGACCAGCATCGATGGACCTTCCATTCTGAAAAGTACCCAGGCTACAGTTGTCGCTTCATCTTGGCTGGTTATGGAAAATGAGAGGACCCCATGTTGATTATTTTTTTCAAAAATAATTAATTTATTGTGAATACAAAAATTTGGACATCCATTGTAATTATTACAGTGGATAGCCATGGTAGATTCTGAAAAAAACAGTTCCCAAATTCTGATAACTATCAGAATGGGAAAGGTCCATTGATTATTGATCCCTTCCAACTCTAAAAATACCAGCCTGCAGCCATCACATTAAAGGTCCGCTTCTGATGGTTTCCCTGCTCTTCCCAGTACCCCTGGTGCATTTTGCCCTGGTTAATAGTGGCACGGGGTTAATGTAAGGCTTATAGTGACAAAAGCCACCACTGGCCGAGACCACGCAAGAGCAAAAGTAATGAAAAGGCCTCCGTCAGACACCTCCATTACTATCACTGGAATAAATGGGTAAAAAAAAAGCAGACAAAAAAGATACAAAAAACCTTTTTATTTAATTAAACACTCCAAGACACCAACTTTCAACCATTTAATTAAAAAAATAGATCAAAGGTTGATCCGATGTAGTCCTCCGAAAACAAAGTAGTCCAAATGGAAAAAAAATGGAAATCTGTAAATAATATACAAATACGTAGGCTGGATACACTATCCAGCATTCAGTAAAGCTGTTGGAAAGGATGGTCATCACTAAAACTTTCCTGGACACTGGATTTCTATCCCACATGAACAAAGCTGGGTGATTCCCTAATCCCACTTGTGGCATCCATTTTTTCTATCATAGGAAAGCTGGATGCCATTGGTGGGGTTGAGGAAACAACTAGCATTTTTGGTGTGCTCAATAGTCTAACCAGAATCTAGGAAAGTTGGTTAATGTCACATCCCCTACAGGTTTCACACAGTTTTCCTATCTTAGAAAGCTGGGTCACCTATGTTGTATGGCCATCACTCAGCTTTTCAAAAAAATAGGAAAACTGTGTGCCCCCATTACTCCACCCCCACCTTTTTTCCCTAATCTCTACTTTCTCACCCCACTCTGACCTCCCACCACTCTAATCCCCTCTCACTTACCCTCCACTTTAAAGCAAAATCCCCCCCACTTTTACCCTTTTCCAAACAAAAACCCCCCTCCCCCCCCTCAAACCCCCCCCCCCCCCTCTTTCTCACTCTTAACCCCCCTTTCTTTACTCTTAACCCCCTTCCCCACTTTTGACCCTCCCTCACTCTCACCACCCCTCCCTCACTCTAACCCCCCCCTTTCTCACTCTTAGTCCCTCTTCCCTCACTCTAACCCCCCCAAATTTTTCACTCTAACATCCCCCCCAATGCAATTTACTCACCAGTCTTCCAGAGCTGCCAGATTATCAGCAGACCAGTCCATGCACTGCTGGGGGAAAAGGGCAGAGCTCTTAGGGCTTGTCCCCACTGCACTGTTTTCAGCTGGTTTTGCAGGCAGTTTTTGGTTTTGAAAACTGTCTGCAAACCGGCTGACAAACTTTTACACGACCTTAATGGACTTTCCGCCGGACGGTTTATTAGACCGCCGGCGGTCTAAAAAACATTGAGTATGTTTATTCTTAGAAAAAACATACAAAATGGGACATTACTTACTCAAAAAAAACTCCAATTCTTTGGGGCTTGTGAACAACTCAATGGCTGAACAAACATGAAACCCAGTAGCTAGCAACTTTGGCATTTATGCTGACTGGGAAAAAGATCACATGTGCAGCTAATTGCTAGAGCAAGATGAAAAACTGCACACCAACTTTAACACCTATTCACACCAGCATGCAGAAAAGCCGCAGTATAATGCATGGGGAGATTGCACAAATGCAAATATACCAATAAAACAATCACTCATACAACCTCAGGGCATGAGGGAGGTGGTTGCCGGTACTACAATTGCATATAATAAGGCGATACAAAAGTGTGCCATAAATATAGATATGTGTGGTACACAATGCTGGCTTACAACCTATTAGTGACGCCCATACTATTAGACCAGGCGGGCTGCCCAGCATTTGGGGCCCCATTACCAACTAATACCTCATATTTAATATTTTTCCAGTATGCCCTTTTTTATTTGCCCAACAGTGCTGGGGAGCAGAGTGTGCCAGTGTTGTGTTGGACACTTAGAAAAGCTGGGCAGCCCGCCTGGTCTAATAGTATAGGTGTCACTAATAGGTTGTAAGCCAGCATTGTGTACCACACATATCTATATTTTATGGCACACTTTTGTATCGCCTTATTATATGCAATTGTAGTACCGGCAACCAACCTCCCTCATGCCTGAGGTTGTATGAGTGATTGTTTATGGTTACTTTGCAATTTGTGCAATCTCCCCATGCATTATATGCGGCTTTTCTGCATGCTGGTGTGAATAGGTGTTAAAGTTGGTGTGCAGTTTTTCATCTTGCTCTAGCAAATTAGCTGCACATGTGATCTTTTTCCCAGTCAGCATAAATGCAAAGTTGCTAGCTACTGGGTTCATGTATGTTTATTCTTCACACCGGTTTTTGGGCGGAAATATGAACACTTCAATGTGAAGGAGGGGGAGGGGGGCTTTTTCTGCGCAAAAGAGATATTTTCTCCCACCGGATAGATAGTTCTAGTCACAGGGAAAACAGTGGAATAAATACAGTCCACTTTATTTTCCAAAAATAAATCATATGAAAATCCATGGATCAATCAAGTTTTTTTAATCAGCATAGAAGTTATAATAGAAATATATAAAATATACAGTTGAAACCAGAAGTTTATATACAGTATGTACACTATGTAAAAAGACACATATGCATGTTTTTATCACGAGCTGACATGAAATCAGAATAAACCTTCCCCGTTTTATGTTAATTAGATTTACTAAAATTATTTGTATTTGCCAAATGCCGGAATAATGAGACAGATAGAATTTTTAAGCATTTTTATGACTTTCTTCAAAGCAAAAGGTTTACATACATTTCATTGTATTTGTAGCATTGCCCTTAAACTGTATGACTTGGGTCAAACCTTTGGATCCTTCCACAAGCTTCTCACAATAGTTGGTAGAATGTTGGTCCTTCCTCCTGACAGAACTGGTGTCACTGAGCCATGTTTGGGGGTCCGCCTTGCTTGCTCCGGCCTTTTCAGCCTTGCGCATAATTTTTCAGTAGGATTGAGATCAGGGCTTTGTGATGGCCACTCCTAAACATTGACTTGGTTATCCTTAAGCCACTTTGTGACCAGTCTGGCAGTAGCTTCGGGTAATTGTCCATTTGGAAGACTCATTTCCACTCAAGCTTTTACTTCCTGGCTGATGTCTTGAGATGTTGCTTCAGTATTGCCACATAACCTTCTTTCCTCATGATGCCATCTATTTTGTGAAGTGCTCCAGTCCCTCCTGCAGCAAAACACAACCACACAACATAATGCTGGCACCCCTGTGTTTCACAGTTGGGATGGTGTTCTTAGGCTTCCAAGGTTATCCCTTTTTTATCCAGACTTAACAAGTATTATTATTGCTAAATGTAACGGTCTGCGGTCGGGGATCAGGTGGACCACCGCACGCCCACAGCAGGGAGCGGAATCTAAGTAGGTCCCGGTATTCACCAGAGCCCGCCGCAAAGCGGGATGGACTTGCTGCGGCGGGAGTCTACCAAGTCGCTTCCACTGGCGGAACTTGCCTGCGGTGGCGGCCAAGGGTAGGCGAGGTACAGATTCGTCAGGCAGGCTCGTAATCGGGGACAGGCAGGAGGGTCAGGGCAGGCGGCAGAGGTTCATGGTCAATAAACGTAGGCAAGAGGATTCGGTACACGGTAATCAAGACAAGGCTTTCTCAATAGGCAATGGGCACTAAAGATCCGGCAGGGTTACCAGGAAGAGGCCGGCTTAAATATGAGCAGCGTCCGGTAATGGCCAAATACCGGTGCACTGTCCCTTTAAATTTAACACTGCCGGTGCGCGCACGCCCTAGGGAGTGGGGCCGCGTGCGCCGTGGGACAGAGACGGACAGAGCGGGAGCGTGGCAGGGTAAGAGGACCTGAGCACCGGCGGGGGGGCAAGCGGACTTCCGACCCGACGTGCGGGACGGTGCGCCGCACGGCGAGGGGGCACAGAACGAGGGTCGCAGGGGCATCCATGACAGTACCCCCCCCTTTTGGTCCCCTCCTACTACTAGTCTGGAGGAATCTCTGGATGACACCACGGTCCAGAATATTCTTCTCTGGCTCCCAAGACCTTTCTTCGGGCCCGAACCTTTTCCAGTCCATGAGAAAATAACGTTTCCCTCTAGTCCTCCTCATACCCAAGATTTCCTTGACCACAAAGACGTTAGAGGCATAAGCCACAGACGAAGGAGGGACTGCCTTCCGAGAGAAACGATTAAGCACCAGGGGTTTTAGTAGCGAGACATGAAAGGAGTTAGGGATTCGCATGGTAGGTGGGAGCCGGAGTTTGTAGGCCACCGGGTTAATGCGCCTAAGGACCTCGAAAGGTCCCAGAAAGCGGGGTCCCAGTTTGTAGGTTGGGATCTTGAGGCGGACATATTTGGCCGACAGCCACACCTTGTCACCCGGGGAGAAGACAGGAGGGGGACTTCTTCTTTTATCAGCTTGAGCCTTTGTGCGCTCAGAAGCACGGAGCAGAGATTGGCGGGTCAGGGACCAGATGGTCTTCATGTCCTGGACCAGTGCATCCGCCGCCGGAACCTCAGATGGAGATGTCAGTGGGAGAGGTGGGCAGGGATGTAAACCGTACAAGATGTAGAAGGGGGAGGCACACGCAGACTCTGAGTCTAGGGAATTGTAAGAAAATTCCGCCCACGGAAGCAAGTTGGACCAGTCATCTTGTTGTGCTGAGACGAAGTGGCGCAGGTAACACCCCAAAACCTGGTTGACTCTCTCCACCTGGCCATTCGTCTGAGGGTGGTAAGCTGAGGAGAAATCAAGCTTCACCTGGAGTTGGGAACAAAGGGCCCGCCAAAATTTGGAAATGAACTGGACCCTCCGATCCGAGACGATTTGCTGAGGAAGTCCGTGCAGACGAAAAATGTGGAGAAAGAACAGCTCGGCCAGGCGCGGGGCAGAAGGCAGGCCTGGCAAAGGGACGAAATGCGCCATTTTGGAAAACCGATCTGTGACCACCCAGACAACGGTGTTACCGGACGAAGGGGGAAGATCGGTTATAAAGTCCATCGCCACGTGAGACCATGGTTGCGTAGGGATGGGTAGTGGGTGCAAGAGCCCCGCCGGTCTGTGACGAGGTATCTTGTTGCGGGCACAGGAGGTACATGACTCAACAAATTCCTTGACATCTTTAGCGAGGTCCTGCCACCAATAGAACC
Organism: Phyllomedusa bahiana; assembly: GCA_025379985.1. Taxonomy (NCBI): domain Eukaryota; kingdom Metazoa; phylum Chordata; class Amphibia; order Anura; family Hylidae; genus Phyllomedusa; species Phyllomedusa bahiana. The sequence goes on from JAODAL010083754.1 coordinate 5,525, forward strand.
GTGAGATCAGGAGAAACGTCTTGCAAGCACCTGGATGCCCGGCTACCAGTGAGCACTGTCCCCACTTCAGGATACGCCTTCGGAGCGCAGGCCTCAAATATGTCTTCCCCAGCGGGGCATTACGGAGGTCGACAGGAGCTGCGGAGACAAGACGTTCTGGGGGGATGATGTGCTCTGGGGTCTTTTCTTCACCCACCACATCGGAGGCACGGGAGAGGGCATCAGCCTTCATGTTTTTTTCGGCAGGACGGAAGTGAATCTGAAAATTAAAGCGGGAGAAGAAAAGCGACCATCTAGCTTGGCGTGGATTGAGTCGCTGAGCCGTCTGGAGGTACTGGAGGTTCTTGTGATCAGAGTAGATACAAATGGGGTGCCGGGCGCCTTCCAGCAGATAACGCCATTCCTCCAGAGCCATTTTGATGGCTAATAATTCCCGGTCTCCGATGGTGTAATTTTTCTCCGCCGGTGAAAAAGTCTTAGAAAAGAAGCCACAAGTGACCATTTTGCCTGTGGGCCCCTTCTGCATGAGGACTGCTCCAGCTCCTACCGAAGAGGCATCTACTTCAAGCGAAAAAGGTTTCGAGGGGTCTGGGCGCGACAGGATAGACGCCGTGGCAAAGGCAGACTTTAGTTTGGAAAACGCTTCCTCGGCCTCGGAAGGCCAGCTGCGTGGATTTGCGTTTTTCTTCGTAAGAGCCACAATGGGAGCCACCAGCGTGGAAAAATGCGGGATGAACTGCCGGTAATAGTTGCAGAAACCCAGGAACCTCTGTATGGCCCGAAAGCCCACTGGGCGTGGCCATTGCAATACGGCCGACAACTTGGCTGGGTCCATCCGTAGCCCTTGGTCCGAGATGATATAGCCCAGAAAGGGAAGGCTGCCTTGATGGAAGAGGCACTTCCCTAGCTTGGCATACAGGCGTTTAGCTTGTAGGCGCCGCAGCACCTGGCATAAGTGGACGTGATGAGTCTCTAGATCTGGAGAGTACACCAAGATGTCGTCCAGGTAGACCACGACACAGGAGTAAAGGAGATGAATGAAGATGTCATTCACGAATTTCTGGAAGACGGCCGGCACATTACACAGTCCATTCATCGCCTTTGTGGATTCAGACCAAATTGTAGGCCCCCCTCAAATCCAGCTTGGAGAAGATCTTTGCACCCCGTAGACGGTCAAAAAGCTCCGTGATCAACGGCAGAGGGTTTTGTATAAATCCCTTCTGGAGATTCTCCCGGATGTAATCAGACATGGCTTGTGTCTCAGAAACGGACAACGGGTAGACTCTGCCCCGAGGAGGACTGGTACCAGGCAGTAGATCTATTGGGCAATCGTATGGACGATGAGGAGGGAGACTCTCGGCTTGTTTCTCGGAGAACACATCGGCGAATTCCAGATATTCCGGAGGTAGACCAGGCACCGGCTCAAGAAGGGTCGAGCGGGAGCAGGGAAGCACAGGGCGAGGTGCCACCAGCAATGCCCCCGACAGTTGGGACCCCAACGAGTTACTTCTCCAGAAGTCCAGTCCAGCGTAGGAGAGTGGAGCCGTAGCCATAGAAGCCCGAGGAGGACCGCCGAAGAGGAGTGAGGCAACACGTAGAAGGAGATCTTTTCATTATGAAGAGCCCCTACGTGGAGGGACAGTGGTTTGGTGACAAATTCTATTGTGTCGCTAAGCAGCTCCCCGCTGACTGAGGAGATCACCAGTGGTTTTTCCAGGCGGACCACCGGAAGACGATACTGCATCACTAGAGACCGGTGGATAAAGTTCCCGGCTGATCCCGAGTCCAGAAACGCCGAGACTTGAAACGAGATTCCAGCGTCAGTCACGATCTGTACCGGCATCAGGAGGAATTTGCACCTAGGAACTCCTCTCCCACAGAACCTAGGTGCGGAAGTTTCCCGCACGCTTGGGACGCTGGGGACAATTCCTCTGGAAATGCTCTGGGCTGCCCCAGTAGAGGCACAGGTTCTCTTGCCGACGCTGGGCCAACTCCTGCTCTGTGAGGTGAGCCCGATAAATCTGCATGGGCTCCTCAGCGGGTGTTGGCGACTGTGGCACAGGAGGCCTCTGGAACACCGGTGCCAGGCGTGGGAATCGGCGAGGTTGGGCTAATTCACGCTCTTGCCGAAGTTCTTCTTCCCTTTCGGTGAAGCGCACATCGATGCGGGTGGCCAACCGGATCAAGTCACTGAGGGAAGATGGGATGTCTCTCGCGGCCAACACATCCTTAACTCGGCTAGAGAGCCCCTTCTTAAAGGTGGCGCACAGAGCGGCCTCATTCCAAGAAAGTTCTGAGGCTAAGGTGCGGAATTGCACCGCGTAGTCTCCCACGGACAAATCCCCCTGGAGCAGGTTTAGGAGGGCTGTCTCGGCAGAGGATGCACGTGCTGGTTCCTCAAACACATTGTGGAATTCCCTAAGAAAAGACTGTATGTCCGCCGTTACCGGATTGTTCCTGTCCCACAGAGGTGTGGCCCATGCCAGGGCCTTCCCGGAGAGCAAGCTAACCACGAAAGCCACTTTTGCACATTAGGACAGGAACTGATCGGCCATCAGCTCCACATGCATAGAACATTGGGTGATGAACCCCCTGCAGAGTTTCGGGTCTCCGTCGAACTTGGACGGGAGCGACAGCCGGAGCTTGAGGCCCCCCGGGGCCAGAGGAACCACCGAAGCCGGAACAATCACGGGAGATGGTGATGGTTGCTGCTGGGCGGTGACGAGTTGCTGCATCATGGTGGACAACTGGTTCAGTTGCTGCACCTGTTGACCAAGTTGCTGTGACTGTCGGGTGACAATGGTTGTTAGATCCGCCAGACTGGGCAGTGGCACCTTGGCGGGATCCATGGCCAGATCCTACTGTAACGGTCTGCGGTAGTGGATCCGCTGGACCACTGCATGCGATGGTGGAAGCCCACACCAGGGAGCGGAATCTAAGTAGGTACCGGTATTCACCAGAGCCCGCCGCAAAGCGGGATGGACTTGCTGCGGCAGGAGTCTACCAGGTCGCTTTCACTGGCGGGATTTGCTTGCGGTGGCGGCCAAGGGTAGGCGAGGTACAGATTCGTCAGGCAGGCTCGTGGTCGGGGACAGGCAGGAGGGTCAGGGCAGGCGGCAGAGGTTCGTGGTCAATAAACGTAGGCAAGAGGGTTCGGTATACGGCAATCAAGACAAGGCTTCAGGTACGCTTTCTCAATAGGCAATGGGCACTAAAGATCCGGCAGGGTTACCAGGAAGAGGCCGGCTTAAATAGGAGCAGCGTCCAGTAATGGCCAAATACCGGTGCACTGTCCCTTTAAATTTAACACTGCCGGTGCGCACACGCCCTAGGGAGCAGGGCCATGCATGCCGTGGGACAGAGACGGACAGAGCGGGAGCGTGGCAGAGTAAGAGGACCTGAGCACCGGCGGGGGGGCGAGCGGACCCCCGACCAGACGTGCGGGAAGGAGCGCCGCACGGCAAGGGGGCACGGATGCGCCCGCGACCCAGAACGAGGGTCGCAGGTGCATCCGTGACACTAAACAGATCAATTTTAGTTTTGTCAGACAAAAGTACATATCTCCAAAAATGTAGGTCTTTGTTCCTGGGTGTATCTGCAAACATTAATCTGGCTTTTATATGTTTTGTTTGGAGTCAGCTTCTTCCTGGCAGAGTAGCCTTTCAGCCCATGTTGTTACAGTACTTGTTTCACTGTGGATAATGACACAATCTTATCAGTCTCCTTCAGCATCTTCAAAAAGTCTTTTGCTATTCTTCTTTGGTTTATGTCGGACTAAAGCACGTTCATCTCTGAGACATGGAACCCGTCTCCTTCATGAGCGGTAAGATGACTGGACATTCCCTTCTTGTACTTGCGTCTAATTGTTTGTACAGATTATCGAGGCACCTTAAGGTATCAGGAAATTGCCCCCAAGGATGAACCAGAATTGTGCAAGTCCACAATTCTCTTCCTGATATCTTGGCTGATTTCTTTAGACTTTCCCAAGATGTTACACACAGAAGTGGTGCGTTTCTGGTGTGATTTAAAATACACAGATGTGTCTCTAATTAACTCAGATGTCGCTAATAAATCAGAAGGTTCCAAAGACAAGACATCATCATATGGGTTGTCCCAAATTGTTTAAAGGCATAGAAATCCTGGTGTATGTAAACTTTTGACTTTGCAGAAAGTAATAAAGTAATAAAAATATCTTAAAAATTCTCTCATTCTGGTATTTGGCAAATATAAATAATTTTGGTTCCTAATTGAACTAAAACGGGTAAAATTTATTCTGATTTCATGTCAGATAGTGAGAGAAACATGAATATGTGTGTTTTTCTATAGTATATGTAAACTTCTGGTTTCAACTGTAAATACAGTATGAGTCACTAAACTCCTCATTGTTTTTGTATTTATATAAGACTGCATGTAAAATATATTTATATACTGGGACATTTTCTGTTGAGCCTTTGAATCCGTGATCTAGAAGATCGTTCTTTCAGTGTACTCGGGACAAGTATTCCCTTATCAGGGGAGACCTCCAGTGGTGTTCAGTTATTATTACAATCCTTTATGGAATTCTAGTAAGTTTAATATGTTTCAAAGCAATGTACCTTTTAGATATCTTTTATTATGAATGTTGTAACTTATGGCAAACGGGGGATATGAACATAGCTCTAATTTGTTTTGGTGATTCCTTATTTTGAATCGTCCTTTTTCAATGTCCATCTCACTTGGCGACTCTTGTTATGGTATGTCTATTTAACCCCGTTATGTGAAACAAATAAAATTAAACCTGATGAAGCGTTAGTATTTAAAAACATGAAACGCGTTGTTCTAATAAAAGAATATTTAAGAGGAGTATCAGCGCTCGTCATAAGGCAAGTATAGTCCTGTTTTTGTTCTGTCTTTGTTTTACTTTTAAAAATAAATGACACTTCCTCCTTTACCAGAAAAGGAGTAGCTCATCAAACATAAAAATCTATACAAAAAAAATGCAATAAAAACAAATCTTTCTTTAAAATGTCCAAAAAGGACGGATAAAACTCAATTGTGATGATTCCTTCCTGTTTAAAATATCTATCATAAAATCATGGGAATTAAGAATATTTTCTATAAAGGAAGAATCTATGTGTTTCTTATTAAAAAGAAGTTAAAAACTAAAAGTGGAGTTAAGCATCCCTTGCATCAAGGTCTCACTTTCCAAATTTTCAATGGTGACTTGCTTGTTCATTGCTATTTTTTTTAAAAATTTTTATTGTTTTTATTTAATTTTCCATTATAAACAACATAATATATCACTGTGCACAAAAAATATATCACATGACATATTATGCTATGATAGTTTCATAGTTTCATAGTTTGTAAGGCTTAAAAAAAGACAAGTCGTCCATCTAGTTCAGCCTGTTGTGCTAAGGTGTTGATCCAGAGGAAGGCAAAAACCCCAATGAGGTAAAAAGCCAATTGTCCTCATTTTAGGGAAAAATTCCTTCCTGACTCCAATCTGGCAATCAGAAAAATCCTGGATCAACGACCCCTTCTCTGAATCCTAGTCACTGTAACTTGTTATATTATTAGTCAAATGCATCCAAACCCTTTTGAACCCCTTATTTTAATTCACCATGACAAGTCC
>JAODAL010083755.1:0-11138 GCA_025379985.1 Phyllomedusa bahiana
AAAATTAAAAAGTATGTTATTCCCAATTTGTTTAGCAGGAAAAGAGGCGCTAAAATAAGCCCTAGGTGCAACATGTCCCATTCGGGATGCGCCTTTTTTGGTGTATTTTGCGCCAAAAAACTGTTGATGTCCTATTCTCTATATAAATGAACTGTCATACACCAAAACTAGGCGCATTATAAGCCAGGCACAATACATTTGAATGCACCTAAATTAGAGGCATCAAATATGCTGACATCGATATGCTATGCACCTAAATTATGCTATGTGCCTAGATTATACGCATCATTTTTACTATGCAAGGTTTACCACATGCCAGATTATTGACAGGTTCATTAATTCAGGCGCACTTTACACTCATTTAATGTGCCTTAAAACGGGCATGGTGGCAACTCTTTTCTGACATATTGCCCTAGGTTTGTAGGCAAGGTGGCCTTCTGGTAGAATGCACCTTGTGCAGGATGTCTTTTTGGTGTCCTTTGGCCCCTTGACTCCACCAAGATTTTAAAACTGGAAAACAAGAAGTGTTTACATTTCAAGTAATTAAAACTCCACTATACAGATTATATTGCTGCAAAAGTACACTAATTTACCAGCATCAAATTTTAAATGTAACTTGATTTTATTAAGATAAAAATACAAAGAGGTTTTCTCACCACAAAGATTAGCTTTCAACATGTAGGGAATGGTAACTGAAGACTTTAACTAAATGCATTGCTCGTTTGATTTGGCCCTTGTCAGGAGATAAGAGAGATTTTATCTGCTATCAGTGCACACACGTGTCTCTAGGTAGCTGTCCATATTTCCATTCCGGATTAAACAGAGAGCAGGGAGGGATGTCACCATGGTAGGAGCTCACTCTGGAGCAGAGACTTTATCTCTAACGAGATTATATTAATTACCTTATAAGCAATTGTTTTCACTCCTTCAAGCAGGTTAGCTTTGTTTACGCCTGTTTGCCTCCTGCACTTATGTTACTATAACAGGATCAGCTAACTGTATAGAAGCTAAATATGCTAATCTCTGCTATAGAGCCACCCACAGATGATCAGTCTGTGCGTCTGAAGCTATCCGTTACTCTGTGAACAGTAAGGTGTAAAAAAAACCCATTAAAGGGAATTTCTCTTTGGTTTAATAACACCATTATGTGACAAGTTGCCCATTGTATGTAGGAAAACACAATATATAGGCATTGTGATTATGCCAGGAAAGGATCATATAGGGCAGCTCTCCCCTCTAGCTTATAGAGGAGAACCCAAGTCTATGATCTTTTCTTGCTTCAAAAGACAAATGAACAGGAGTTGTATTTAGGAAAGGCAGGATGCAAATTAGCCCCATTGGATAAATCTAATCTTCATCCTAACATGCACCAAAATCCAGAAGAAAATAAAATGCATAGCAAAATCCAAACATGTTCCCATCCGTGTATAACACAGCCTATTTTTTTTATAGGAACATTGCCTAATGGTGTAATTAAAGAAGGTCTTAAACAGATTACCAAAATTATTTATATTTGCAAAATGCCAGAATAATGAGAGAGAACATTTTTTAAGGTGTTTTTATCTCTTTCTGCAAAGTCAAAAGTTTACATACAATAGGATTACTATGCCTTTAAACAATTTGGGACAGCCCAAATGATGATGTCACATCTTTGGAAGCCTCTGATAGGTTTATTGGCAACATCTGAGTTAATTAGAGACACACCTGTGAACGTATTTAAAGCACACCAGAAACACACTGATTCTGTCTGTAACATCATGTGAAAGTCTAAAGAAATAAGCCAAGATATCAGGAAGAGAATTGTGCACAAGTGTGGATCATCCTTGGGTGCAATTTCCAGATACCTGAAGGTGCCTCATTCATCTGTATTATAGGCAAGTACAAACAAGATTGGAATGTCCAGCTATCATACCGCTCAGAAAGGAGATGGGCTCTATGTCTCAGAGATGAACATGCTTTGGTCCGACATGTGCATATCAACCCAAGAACAAAAGCAAAAGAGCTTGTGAAGACGCTTGCGGAAGCTGGTAAGATTGGCTTTATCCACAGTGAAATGAGCAATTCATCAACATGGGCTGAAAGGCCACTCTACCAGGAAAAATTTGTTACTCCTACAAAGACATATAAAAGCCAGATTAATGTTTGCAAATGTACACAGGAACAAAGACCTACATTTTTGGAGACATTACCTGTGGTCTGACAAAACTAATATTGAACTATAGCTATAATGACCATTGTTATAGGAAAAAGGGAGAGTCACACACTGTTATATATAACATATATGTATGTATATGTATGTATGTATACATACACACATACACACACATATACATGCTACTCACAAACAGGGATAGTAGGCTGATTGAGATTTCAGCATGAACATAAAATTTCTCGAAATTTCTTTTAAATGCACTAAATGAGACTTATCTTCTAACTTTAGAATGCACATGACCAGCTTAATGGCAAAATTCCAAACAGATGTTTGATCCCTGAATCACCCAATAAATTTAGGGATCAATTTAAATTGGGGTTTAAAACAGTCCTCCTCATCATGCTGTTCGCATTTTGACATCATGAGACCAAAACAACAGCTTACAGTTGATGTACAGTACCTCACCACTGCGAGGCTTCCAGCAGGATGCTCTCAAATGCAAGTGTCCACTGAGCTTAGAGTGTCACAGAGTGTCATCAGCGGGTTTCAACAGAGATACAGAGAAAGTGGAAGAGTCACAGAAAGGCAAAGAAGTGGACTTCCCTTGGCTACATCACACACTGATGACCACTACATTGTAAACAATGCCCTGTAGGACCGGATGATGGATACCACACATCGCCAGGCATGTTTAAGGGAGGTGAGAGAAAACCAAGTGTCACGTCAGATCATTTGTAACCGTCTACATCAGCGTGTTCTGTGTTCTAGACGACTGACAAGGGCACCTGACCCAGGGACAGGCATCATTGTCTACCCTGTACGAGAGACCAGCGGTCCTCAGTGCTGTTCAATGATGAAAGTTGATTCACTCAGAAGAAGGAATGATGGCCACCAACAATACTGGAGACGTCATGGAGAGTGCTTTGCATCAGCCATTGTTGTCAACAGATGAGCCTGTGGTGATGTTACAGTTTGGGCAGGTGTTTTTAGTTAATACAGAGCTGTCCTACACTTTGTGAATGGTACCTTGACAAGCCTCTACTACTTGAATAACATTACATTATAATAGCATTAATCCAGTCATTGTGCCTCTGCATGAACAACACAGAGCAAATACCCCTGAACTTCAATGACAGAGGGGCCCCCGTCAAGAAAAGTGGGCTACCATGCCTCAGCAGTCAATAACTCGATTTATGGGCAGCATTAGATGTGGTTGTCAAGCTGTTATTGATTTTCAAGGTCACATGGCATGTTATTGAGACATTGACATTTTTTATGGTTTTTGCCCTACACTTTTGTTGGCTGTATATGTATGTCATGTGTCGGTAAGGAGTTAAAATATGAAGAATGTAAGATACATAGGGCGACAAGTCAGAAAAGAGGCGTCACCATGCCAGTTTTAAGGTGCATTAAATGAGTGTTCCGTGCACCTAAATGAATGAGCCTGTCAAAAATCTGGCATCTGGTATACCTTGCATAGTATACAGTGAAAGCAATAAGTATTTGATCCCTTGTTGATTTTGTAAGTTTGCCCAAATAATTTTAAGGTTAGGTTAATTTTAACATTGAGAGATAGAATATCCAAAATAAAATCCAGAAAATCACACGGTATAAATTATAAAAATGCATATGCATTTCGCAGAGATAAATAAGTACATGACCCTACCAAACATTAAGAGTTCTGGCTCCTACAGACAAAGTTAGATGCTCCTAATCAACTTGTTACCTGCATTAAAGACAGTTGTCTTAAATAGTCACCTTTATAAAAGACACCTGTCCACAGACTCAATTAATCAGTCAGACTCTAACCTCTATAACATGGGCAAGACCAAAGAACTTTCTAAGGATGTCAGGGACAAGATTATAGACCTGTGCAAAACTGGATTGGACTACAAAACCATAAGTAAGACTCTGGATGAGAAGGAGACACTGCTGGTGCAATAGTAAGAAAATGGAAGAAATACAAAATGTCTTTCAATCAACATCGATCTGGGGCACTATGCAAAATCTCACCCCGGGGGTTTCCTTGATCATGAGGAAGGTGATAGATCAGCCTAAAACTACACAGGGGGAACTTGTTAATGATCTCAACAGGGCCGCCAACAGAAATTTCAGGGCCCCATACAGCTTAAGCGCCTGAGCCCCCCCTGAAAACCCCGCTCCCAGCAACCCTATCGCCCCACCCCCAGCCACCCCCACCACCGGAAAAGAAAAGCAATTGCGCCATTGTTTTTGGATTTATTTCTTGTTGTATTTTACAATGTACAGTTTAACTGCATTCTGTGGGTTAGTACATATAAAAGGGCCAGTAAACATCACTAGATTATCACCACGATGTTACTGATCAATCCAGTATACTAACACCAATATTGCCAAACAACAGCAATATACAAAGACCATATAATACCATCACATCATCACCACATATCTCCACCATAACGATGCTGAATAGCACCATACTGTCACTGAATATAAATCATTACAATAAGACCAATATTACTGCCATACAGTGACCATATAGTGGTAGATACAAGTGCACACAGGGCAGTTACATTTAGTGACTCACAGTTGAAGTCTTGTCTGATATGTCGTTCACGTTCCGTTTTCTTCTCATTCCGCTCCAGACCGCTATCATGACTTCTCCCGGCCACCACTCGTCCCTGCAGAATTCACAACATAAACCTGAGTCCTCTCAATTTTTTTTTTATCACCTTCCTACTTATGCCCGCCCCGTTATGTACAAATTCCTCATCCATATTGGCCCAAATGGTAGTTCGATATATAGCCCCTTCTTCTGTAGGTAGGTAGGTAGTGGGCTCCCTGTAGGTAGGTAGCCAGGTAGTGGGCAGGTAAGGTTACCTCCATAGGTAGGTGCGTAGGTAGACGGGTTGCCAGGGAGGTAGGTGGGTAGCCAGGAAGGTAAGTGGGTAGTAGGTAGTTGGGTAGCTAGTTGGGTAACAACTGAGGTAGCCAGGGAATTTGGTGGGTAGGTAGCTGAGTAGATAGCCATGCGTGTGGGGCCCCCTCCTCCTCTCCGCCCCTTCTAGCTGTTTGTGGCCGGTGGGAGCCCCCCCACACACACACACATAGCTGGGGGGAGGAGAGGGGCCCACACACACAGGCTAGCCTGGGGAGAGCAGGTGGGGGCCCCACAAACAATAGGGCTGGCCTGGGGAGATCAGATGTGGGCCCCAAAGTCGACAGAGCTGGAGAGAGGAAGGGGTCCGCGCTCCCGGTTACAGTTTTCACTTACATCTTCTGTGCTGCAGTTGTAACCGGAGCTGGGACCTCTCCTCCGCGCCGCATGCTGGCCAATGGAGGGAAACAGGACAATTTGAATCAGGGGCTAGGCCTCACTGATGTAATCAGTTGTCTTGCCCGCTGGAGGAGAGAGGAGGGTTCCGATCACAGCGCAGCTTCACAGAGGATGTGAGTGGAAAGCTATGCAGCGGCTGTGACCAGGAAGGTGGGCCCCTTTCCGTAGCGCTGGGTGGCGGGTCCCCTCTCTGTAGCGCTGGGCAGGGGGCCCCCTCTCTGTAGCGCTGGGCAGGGGGCCCCCTCTCTGTAGCGCTGGGCAGGGGGCCCCCTCTCCCTCCGCACTCCCTCTCAGTCTTGCGAGAGAGCATTGAGGGCGGGCCCCCTGACCAGCAATGAAACGTTCAGCGGCTGTGCCGCCGGGGGCCGGTCTGTAAGGGGAAATAAGAGGGCCCACTTGCAGCGGGGCCCCTTATTTCACCGGGGCCCGTACAGGAGTACCGACTGTACCCCCTGTATGGCGGCCCTGATCTCAAGGCAGCTGGGACCACAGTCACCAAGAAAACCACTGGTAACACATTACGCCATAATGGTTTAAAATCCTGCAGTGCCCGCAAGGTTCCCTTGCTCAAGCAGGAACATGTGCAGACCCGTCTGACGTTTGCCAATGAACACCTGGATGATTCTGTGAGTGATTGGGAGAAGGTGCTGTGGTCAGATGAGACAAAAATTTAGCTCTTTGACATCCTGAGTGACAGCCTCCTTTCCTCCACCAGGACTTGGGTCATGGCTGGGTCTTCCAGCAAGACAATGACCCAAAACATACAGCCAAGGCAACAAAGGAGTGGCTCAAAATGAAGCACATTAAGGTCATGGAGTGGCCTAGCCAGACTCCAGACCTTAATGCCATAGAAAACATATGGAGGGAGTTGAAGCTCCTACTTGCCAAACGACAGCCTCAAAATTTTAATGATTTAGAGATGAACTGCAACGAGGAGCGGACTAAAATTTCTCCTGACATGTACACAAACCTCATCATCAACTGCAAAAAAGTGTGACTGCTGTGCTTGCCAATAAGGGGTTTGCCACCAAGTATTAAGTCTTGTTTGCCAGAGGGATCAAATACTTATTTCTCACTGCAAAATGCAAAGAAATGTATATAATTTAAACAATGTGATTTTCTGGATTTCATTTTAGATATTCTTTTTTAAAAATTTTAAAAGAAACCTGCCCTTAAAAATTATAAACTGTTTTTGGTTTTTGTCAAGGGGAAAAAAAAAATTACACAATCAGAAAGGGATCAAATACTTTTTTCCTTTCCCTGAAATTTATGCACCTATCTAGGTGCATTAAATTTAATTTTTTGGGGGCATTAAGAATATCTTTGTAGTAATTTTTAAATGTGCCTACTTTAGGTGAAATTAAATGGTCATGCCTGGCGTATAATGTCCTAGTTTTGGTGTAATTTAAAAATAGGGGAATAGGGTGTCAACATTTTTTTTGAAAAGATACCCCAAAACCAGGTGAACCCCAAGGGGACATGTCACCCATGTTGTTTATATATTGCAGGGGTAAAAAACATAATTTAAACCCTTTTACATCTTAAAAAAATTGATGACAAAAAAAGAAACCCAAACCCAATGAAATTTTCGGTCCAAAAAGAGATTATAGCTAGGGCTCAACAGCAACATAGTAAAATGGTGCTTTCTGTAAAAGATATCACAGTGGCACCAAATGTGCAGGTATGCAGATCATGATTAGTGTTAAACAAATTTACTTTGGGCTATCGCCATCGATCGATATCGAATGGGTCCCCCATCGATAAAGTTTTCGATATTTCGAAAGTAGTCATCTCAAAGCCCCCTTTAAAAATTTTCAAATGGGAGGGGCAAAAAAACCCCCCTTCATTTTTTAAACCAACCCAAAACAGGGTGGAGAAGCTGGAATTAACAGCCAAACAGTCAAAGGGAAAAAACCGGGCAACATTCTTAGGGCAAAACATTAGGCTAAAAAAGGGGCCACAGAAAAAAAAATCCCCCAACCATTAAAAAAATCCCTACCCTTGTACCAAAGCTTTGCCCCTTTAAAAAACCTCCCTAAACCCAAAAATTTAAAAAAGTGCCAGAAGGCATTGAAAAGGGAACCATCATTTTATTTTAAAACCCGGGGACATTGAATTTTCCCTGCCCCTGGAACGAGCATGACCCCCAAACCGGGCCATGCCCCCCAACTTTTAAAAAAGTCCCGGAAAAAAGGGTTTTTCAACCACCTTTTTATTTTTAGGGAACTTTGACATATCTGCCCTGGGCCACGGGCATGACCCCCAACCCTGAAAAAACCCCAGTTTTAAAAAAGTCCCGGAAAAAAGGGGAGTCTTTCAACCCCCATTTTAGTTTCATTTGGACATTGATATACCGTCCGGGGCCCCCAGCATAAAGCCCAAAAACCTGAAATGACCCCCACTTTTAAAAAAAAGTGCCGGGAAAAAAGGAGTCTTTAAACCACCATTTTATTTCCCTTTTGGACATTGACTATCCTGTCCGGGGCCCAAAACCCCCATGACCCCCAAAAACCTCCCTTTTTTTCCCCCAAGATTTAAAAAGTGCCGGAAAAAGGAGTCTTTCAACCCCCAAATTTTTTATTTTAATGGACTTTGGGACTAAAACCTGCCCCGGGGGCCACAGCAGGGCCCCAGGGCCGGGAGTTAAGGGGGTGCGGGGGAAGAGCCGGGCGGGGTTTTCCGTCTCTATTAAAGGGCAGGTTTAAATTTGGGCCTGAGGGACGCAGAAAAACGAAAAAAAGTTTTTGCTAAAAGCGAGGTGCGGAACCCGGAAGGTTGAGCCCCCCCAGCCTTCCTCAGTACACAGTCAAAAACCGGGGTGCATTTGCCCCCCCGGTTTGAGGTGGAAAATGAGTTTTATTTGGGGAAAAAATAGGGGGTGGTTAATGTTCCTTTTAACACCCAGGTCCCCTTAAATCTTGGAAAATTCTTTTTCTCTTTTTACTCAAACGTGCTGGGGGAAAAGGGTCTCTGTATTTTGGGTTTTCTCTGTCCGTGCCCCATATTTCCATGTCCTGTGAAAAACCCTTTCCATCTGGTCAAGTTTTCCGGGTAACCCCCCTTGTACATTCAGAGGTTTTTTTTTTAACAGTATTTTTTTCATCCCCTTTTTTTTTATTCTTTAATTCAAAAAAAAACACTTTTTTTTTAAAAAAATGGGGATGGAATCCCACCATTTTCTTTTTTTCCCCTTTTTTTTAATTGTATTAAAGGGGTTTCTCAAAAAAGGGGATTTGATAGCTATTTTAAAAGATCTTGAAAAAAACAAGTCATTTTTTAATAGGCCATTAACGTGTCCACCTAAACCCCTTTTTTAAAACCCCCTACCCTTTAGCCACTTTTGAACCCAAATTTTGAAAACAAATGTCTTTGGGAAAAAAATTTTTTTAGAATAGGACCGTAAGGGATTCGCATTCAAAAAGCATAAAAAAAAAAAAATTTGCCCCAAAAATTTAAAAAACATTGAAAACCCATTTTTTTTCCAATTTTTCCCAATTTTTTGGTTTAAAGAACCGAAAAAAAATTAGTTTAAGTTAAAAACCCTTTTTTTTTAGAATTTTTTGGGCCCTGTTATTGCTTTATTTCAAAGCAAATGACCCAAAAAAATTTTTAAAAAAAGGGCTTTCCGCCACTGGGTTTAAAAATTGAAGGAGAAATGCCACTTTTGAAGCCCCAAATTTTTGTTCCAAAGGACCATGAATTGCTTTTATCCCCAAGCAAAATGACCCCCCCAAAAAAATTTTAAAATGACTTTTCGCCACTGTTAAAAATTGGCCTTTAGAAGGCAACCCTTGGGCCCCAAAAAACCCTTGACAATGTGAAAAAAATTTTAAAAATGGGAAATGGTAAAAGGAAAATGGTTTTGTCCCTGAAACCTTGGTGTTTTTTTAGTCTCCTACAGCAAAACCATCAAAAAAAACTGTTGGGAATTTTG
The DNA here is from genome assembly GCA_025379985.1 of Phyllomedusa bahiana. Classification (NCBI taxonomy): domain Eukaryota; kingdom Metazoa; phylum Chordata; class Amphibia; order Anura; family Hylidae; genus Phyllomedusa; species Phyllomedusa bahiana. The sequence continues at coordinate 9,403 of JAODAL010083755.1, forward strand.
GGAAAAAAAAATTGCAGTAGAAAAAGTCATTTAAAAAAATTTTTTTTAAGAGGGACCATTTCGGGTTTTTAGAGGAAAAGTGAAAATAGAACCAGCAAATAAGGGGACCTCGGCAATTGGGGGCCCAAAAACATCAGAAAATCCCTGGGGTAATTTTATCTTTTAATTTAAAGTTCCCAAAGATCCCCCATTAAACGGGGGAAAAACCGGATGGGGTTTGTCTGTAATGACGCTCTGGCTGTGCGAAGGGTCCCCAGATATGAAGCTGGCTGCTGGGCAGGGCAAAACCTCTATGGCGTGGGGGGGCCCGCTCGGGCCCCTTCGTCCATTTTGGATACCCCCGAAAATCTATTTTGGGCCGGAACACATACCAAAAAAAAAATCGGGGTTGGGGACGCAGAAAAGTCTTGCACCATGATCCTTAAAGCTGGTCTCTGGGGGTTGTTTTGTGTGGCCCGCATTGTTTTGGGTTTGGGGAGGTGGTTAAATAAAGAATTTGGGAGAGGTCACCCCTTTGGCTTCTGCCAAAAATTTCCTGCTGCTGCCCCGCCCCAAGGGTACCCTTGGGGACTCTAACCCGTGTCACGTCGCTTTGGGATTGGGTTTCCCCCGTAAAATTTGAAAGGAAAAATGAAGCAGACGCAACCCGATGCTCCAGTTGGGTCAATCAGCAAGGTCTCCATTTCCCCCGCATTTTTCTCTCTATTTGGGTGGGTTTGGGAAAAAAGGGGGCTGGTTTTGTTTTGTACCGGGGGTCCAGGAGGGTGGCCACCCCGAAACCCGTTTTAATTTTTTTGGCCCCTTTAAAGGGAAGGGGTTTTTGTTGGGGGGAAATGAAAACATCCAAGCATCATTGAGAGGATGGAGCCTTGAGTTCCCAAGCCCTGGGTTTTTGGGGGACTAGCAAAAATAACTTCCCAAAACTGCCTCCAAAATTTAAAGCCCCCTCTTTCCCCAAAGGGAGGGACGTCGGTTTGGGCTAAAGGAAAAATCCCCCTCCTCCTTTCCCCCTCCGCTTCCTCCGGGAAAAAAAAGTTAAACCCAACCCTGACTAGCCCCGGGTGAAAGCACCCGAGAGCTGAATGCCCCCGGGACTGCTCTGGGGCCCCGAACCACCCGCCAATGAAGACCGGGTAAAATTGGGGGAAAAATGTCGGGGTTTTTTGGATTTGACGGGGGAAAGGTCCCCTGGGCTGCATCTGTGTCCGTTCCCCCTCCCCCGTCCCCTTTGGGGGGACCTGTTTTTTCAGAAAGGGCCCAACATCGTTCCCAGAACTAAGATAAACCCCAAAATTTCTCATGCTGAAAAAAGGGGATTTTCCGCCCTGACCATTTTGGTGGCTTTTCAAAAAAATGGAAGGGTGGTGCAGGCTCCTTTTTTAAAACCCGCCTCCCTCTCGGTGGCTTAACACCCCCGAGGGCCGCCCCCGCTGCTTTCAGGCCATTTTTTCCCCTTTGTACTGGTAAAGGCATTGCGTGTCCCAAAAATTTGCTTTTAGCATTGGAAAGGGGGGAATTTTCCCCGGGGTTTTCCCACGTCAAAATAGGGGCGGGTTTAAGGGGAGGCCGAAAAAGACGCTGCAAAGCAGCCCGGCGGGAGAAACGGGGGCAACGGGGGGGAAGTGCGAACCAGACCTCGACCCTTTTTCAAACAGGGAGTCCGAACCCCGGGAGCTCTTTAAAAAATTTCTGGGGCGACAAGGTTCATTTACATTGCCAGGCAAGGGAAAGTGCCC